>JARYGA010027073.1:0-39391 GCA_030545235.1 Helianthus tuberosus
AACAACTTTCTCAATTTCAACCACTTTTTCTGATTCAAATATCTTCTCAGCGATTTTAACTTCTTCACTTTGTTCAGATTTATCTTTTTGAGCAACGCTTTCACATTTCATCTTCCTCTGTTCTTTTGCTGCTCGTCTTTCCTTCAGCTTCTCCATTCTATCTGCAAAATAAAATTGAAAACTTTCAGGAGATAAATGAGTTTTTGCAATATTAATATGCATTTCTTCCTCATCATCACTGTCATCAGTTGATGATTGATCAAACACTTGTGTCTGTTCTGAACTATTATCTAAAGAACTAGATTCATCATCTTGATTCTTTTCATCATCAGCAAATACTTTCATCCATTCTTTCATCAAGTCTGGTGCTTGAACTATCTGTGCAATTAAAGCAACTGTTTTTGAATCAGGTGGAATATATTTGTCCCAACTAAAACCTTCTGCCACCTTTTCATCATCTTGATCAATTATGCCAAAATAAGCTTTCTTATTTGCTTCTTCGATCATTTTAGCATGTGCAGTTTGTGGTTCTTTTTGTTGATAAGGTTGATGAGCAACTTGTTGATATATGGCTTTTCGATAATAATCATTACCACCAAACGGATTATTTGCTCCACTTGCTTCTCAATTGGTACATTCCCTCTTGAAATGACCTTTCTCCCTGCGTCGAAAACAAGTAACTTTAGATTTATCAAAACCTAAAGTAGAAACATTTGCATCCAGAAAATCATCTCTTCCTGTAATCATCTTGAATTTTTCAGCTCTTCTCAAAACACTCGCTAAGCACCACTTGATATCCATTAACTCCATTTCCTCAGCTTCAATCTGATTGTAATCCTTTTTCGTCAACATAGGATTTCTGATTCTTCCTGCAACCAACCCTTCCTATGATTCTAACACTGTAGCAAGTAACGCCATATGACTTTTAGCAACCTCTTCAGAAAAACCTTGACCATTCTGAAGATTCAAAGCAATATTACAGTGTAACACATGACTATTTGAGTTGTTTGAACTTTGGAATTGATGACTTGAGGTTGATCCCTTCGGATTAACACTTGGGTATGAGGAGAATCCACTGCTGCTGCAGTTTGGACTTTGAGTGATTGATCCAGATGAGTTTTCTGCACTGAAAGCATTTTGGATTTTTGGACTTGCTTCGACATTCTGAACACTCCCTTTGAAGTACATCTTAACATCTTGTTGTGGACTTGGATTGTTCATTCCAGCAATCTTTTGTTGCTCAAGATCTTATCCTTCAATCTTTTCAATGAACTGGGAAATTGTCAAACCATCATATTCTCCAGTATTCTTTAGTATCATCAGAAATGTACCCCATTCTTTTTGAGGTAAAGCATCAGCCAGTTTGTCAACCCATTCTTCGCGATCTTTGTTGATATCTAATAATGACATTGACCGTACTAAGTGACAATATCTTTCAATCAATTTCTTTGTATCTTCTCCCGGTAAACTTGTAAATAAATCAAATTCTTTCTTTAACAATGCCTTTTTACTCTTTATCATCTTCTCACTTCCCTCAAACTTAATTCGAAGTGCTTCCCAAATTGAACGTGAAGTCTTATCATGTTGAAGCAATATGAATATATCTTCTTTAATAGCTTGCTGGAGTAAACTAATCATCATCTTTTCTGCTTTGTACATGTCTCGTTCTTTATCCGTAAATTCAAAAATCTTTTTCTCAACTTCGAAATCTGTACGTGGTAGTACATACTTTTTCTCAACACACTCCCAAGATCTCAAGTGATTTGCTTGAACCCAATTTTTGAATCTGTCTTTCCAACCATAATACTCCTTAATGCCCATTAGTTTCGGGGGTTTTTGCAAAGTTCCAGTTTCATTTTCCATGTTCATGTTCTGAGCAATAGCAACCGAAGTACTTGGAGCAGTAGCAAATGCATTGTAAAATTCCTCTTCCATGATTCGGTAACAAGTTTTACAATATCAGTCACTTTCAAGCTAAATACACTCTCACACGAAATCAAAATCTGGTGCGAAATATCAGCACAACAATTTCAAATGAAATACTAACACAAACGAAATCAGAATTTTCAAACGAAATAGTAATTTCGTTCGAACAGACCAAACAAAATATGATTTCGTGCGAAATTAATTGCAATTTCAAACGAAAACAACCTCTTTTGAGCGAAATAATGATTCGTATGAAATATCTCAAACGAAATCTAATTTCGTGCGAAATTAACAGCAATTTCAAACGAAATTAACCACAAAATGTAATTTCGTGCGAAATTAAGAGGCTATTTCATGCGAAATATTGCTGATGTCATCATGTCGGCCAAACTTTTGTCAAATTGATCAGATTCTAGCTCGATTTTAGGTCCAATTTTCTCAAGGCTTTGTTAAAACACTATTTCGCATATAATGTGTGAAATTCAAACCATTTTAACCATAAAATCTTGTACAATTTTGAAAAGAAGGTGTAGAAGTTAGAAATTTTGATGAAATCAAGCTGAATTCGGTAGAACTCCTCCTCCTGAGCTCTGATACCACATGTAGGATCGTTTTAGCGACCAAAATGAGTCGTTCAGAAGTGTTCTACTCAATATGAAAGGCGGAAACAGACGTATCGAGTTTGATTCAGCTAGATATTCAATTTAACTGTCTTTTTGATTGATTTGACAAAGATTTACAGCACGTTGACACTTCAGCAGCACTTCGGCTCTGGAATCGGATTGATCCAAATGAAATCACAACAAGGGTATTTATAGTGGAGGTAATTTCGCACGGAATTAACACTTGCTATTTCGTGCGAAATAGCTGATTGCTATTTCATGCGAAATAGCTAGATGTTATTTCATGCGAAATTAACTATTCACACACAAACCCTGTTTTTCTCGTACTACGTGCCCTGATCTAACTAAACGAATACAAGACTCGATACAAGACGAAGTCGACAGACGTATGCACCAACAAGAAGCTCCCTGTATATCAAGTAAATAATTAGTTTAGGAGGGTCTCCAAAGCCAATATAGCTTTGGATGGGGTCACAACAGTGTCTTAGTTAAGTTCAGGAAGATGGACAGTGGTTAGCTCAGGGGTTTGACTAGCTTTTGGCATGTTATTCTCTAACCACTGTTGGGATCCATTTCCTATCAACTGTTGATATCCAAAGGGATGCCTGTTCACTTTTGGTTTAGAGGGCTCTTTGTAAGCCTCATAAACATGTGGGACCCTTGGATAGGGAGGTTGACCTTTACCTCTTTGGTACTGGTTAGCAGGAGGTGCATCTGTCACTTGAATTTCTCTTTTAACAGGGTTTTGGTTCAGCTGTTTTGTAATAACTGTTTGGACAGACACAAATGATGATTGCTTCTTGGTGTGTGATTTTGATTAACTCTTGGGTGGTTTTGAAGTGTAATCTTCCTTTTTGATCTCAAAGGTTTTGAGGTACACACACTCTTAAGTAGCATGGTTTGTTTTACCACAGATGGTGCAGCTTTTTGAAGGCACAATGATACTTGTTTTGTTAATGTCAAAAGCTTTTAAATGAAAACAATCTTTTGTTAGATTATTTCTCTTTTCACAAAAATCACAAAACAAGTTTTTAACCTTTTCTCTCTTTTTCTTCTTTTCAGACTCCTTTGCAACAGAGTTTTGAACCACTGTTGGGATGTCCTTAAGAGGATTTACCTTGGCCTTTGGTGCTTTTACACAATCCACAGTGGTAAAATCCATGGGTTTGAAATTTTCAAGGATGTCACATTCATCAGACCAAGTGGGTTTAAATTGGTATTTCTCAATCTCCACAAAAGTTGAGGACCCCATTGGTCTTTCAAGAGTGATTTTGTTACCACTTTTATCAGTTATATTGATTTCTTGACCATCCTTGTTAGTGGGTGTGATTTCAACAAAACCAGATTCATTTGCAGCAGTGTTTTCAACTTGGTCATTTTTTCTAAATCCAATGCCAAATTTCACATTGCTTTTGATCTTGTTTTCAAGCATAACTTCATAACCTTTGCAGGATTCACCCATTTTTCACAAGTGATTTGGGTGGATTCCAACTCTTTTTTGCAGGTTTGATATTTTTCTATCATATCTTGGAGTTGGTCCTTAGTTATGCTATGCTCATGTTTGAGGCTGCAAATTTCATTTTCTTTTTCAGACAATTTGATTTTCAATTCTTTTAAAGATTTTTCAAATTGTATTTCGTCATTTAACATTTTATCTCTAAGGTTTTCATTCACCTCCTTGACATTTGCAAATGCTATGATGCATTTGTCTGAACAAAGGATTTTAAGAACCTGGGGTGATACCTTAGTTGCAGCCATCATGGCACAATCACAGACATGCTCACTTTCTTCTGGCTTCTTCTCTTCTTTAACTGACCAGGGATCAGACAGTGGTTCCAACAGGGGTTCTGAATTTTCTTCCAACAGTTGTTCTGAAACAATAGCAGTAACCACTGCTTCAGCAATTGTATCCACTGTTTCGGCACTGGATGTTCCATCTTCAGTTTCCAGCCCTTCTTGAATGGTCTCTAATGCTACAAAACAGAATTCATCACTAGAAGCATTATTTTCAGCATATAGAGCAAAGTTTTCATCTCCTAATTCTTCAGGCAAGCTACTCCAATCAACAAAGCCTTGTGTGAAGAAGCTTTGCTGATCTGTTTGAGCAATGGTTTGGGTAGCTTGTTGAGGTACAACTTGTTGCACCTGCACCTGAGGAGCTGGGGCCTGGACATACTGTATCTGTGGAACATGGGTTTGGACATAGTGCACAGGAACAAGGGTTGCAGGGTATGCATAGTGAGCAGTGTTTACATGGGCAGCAGGGGTATATTGGGTATAATGCACAGTGTTTTGAGTAGGTTGGGGTTTAGAGCTAGGATGTGTGATTATAGGTCCATTGTTTTGACTCCTACATTCTCTAGCAAAATGACCTAACCTATTACACTTGTAACATTTTATCTTTGATTTGTCCAACCCAGCTTTCAAGTTCCCATGTAACCCTGAGAATTTTCTCCCTGTTCTCTTGTAAAACTTGTTGGTTCTAACACTCAGCAGTGCAAGTTGGTGCAAAATATCCATCTCCTCTAGATCAGTTGGATCAAAGTGCTGGAGATCATTGAGTTCAAAGGACAGATTATCAGAAACATAGTTTTCTCCATTAGCTGTGAAAGCATAATTTGATGAGTAAGAATTAGAGTTGTTAAAAGCTCCACCAGCTGTTATGTCAATGTAATGATCATAACCCTGATCCTTACTACTACCAGTTTCTTCTTGACCCAAAAGAGCTGTGTTGCCGAAAGTGTAATCATCAGCAACTTTTCCAGTCTCTTGTAGCTTCTTTTTCTGGTTCAACTCCCTTTCATAAGTAAGGAGTCTACCATGAAGCTGGGTCAGAGTAAGGTCCTTGAACCCAACCGAGTTTCTGGTTACAAAAGCAATTGTGTCCCATTTTTCAGGAAGTGACCTTAGAAACCTACTATTTAGAGTTTATTTAGCAAATTCAACATTAATAAGTTACAGTTCACTTATGAGACAACTAAATCGTTCAAATTGTTGTGTCAATGATTCACCCTTAGTGTGACAAAAGGTTTCGTACTTTTGACTCAAAACTTCCCTATTGTTTTCAATTACTTCTTCAGTACCACCAAATTGTTCCTTAAGTGCATCCCACAATTCCTTGGCACTGTTACAGTGTAACAGCCCAACATAAATTTCATTGGGGAGTGCTGATGCTACGATGCTAAATGCTTTTGTATCCTTTTTGAAAATCTTGGTCGGAATAGTTTTCAATTTTCTTAGGTACAAAAGTTTTTGGATCCTCAGCACTTAGCACCGTTGGAACATGTGGTCCAAAGACAACCGACCTCCAACATCCTGTATTTTGTTGAGCCAGGATGTGACCCATCCTACGCTGCCAGATGTTGTATTCAGATGTGACCAACATAGGTGGTTTGAAGAGTGAGCCAGTGTTATGAATGTCTGGTGTGTTTGTGACGTCATTCTGGTTATTTTACAGTTACTGAATAATCAACTTTTGAACGTGATTATCCCTTACTCTGTTTTTCAACTAAATACGAACAATCGAAAGTATTAATGAACTCGAGCTGAACTTTTATGTCAAATTGATTGTTAGATCGAATTTGACTGTCCTATGCTCTGATACCAATTGTTAGGATCTGAGTTTTTCTGATTGTGTTTGTTTAGTAATTAATGGAAGAAGAAACAAGTAATAAGCAGTGGAATATGGAAATAAACTTTGCAAACACAATCAATGGAAGAATTGTTTAAGCAAACATGTTTATCATTGAACTGAATGATTGCATTTAATTACAAGATTCAATATAATTGCATGCATGCACAATACTCCCCCTCAGTCTTAGCTCAGTGATTGCTCGTATAAAATGACTTAGTGAAGTGAGCTTTTTGGAACAGTACAGAGTACTGTTCTATTTATACTACAAGTCAACCACTGAGCATCTTTGGCTGACGTCACCATGAAAGTGACATATAACAATCTAACAAACTCCTAAAAACTGTTACATTACAAACACTGATAGCAAAACACTGACTAAACTAAACTACTGAATCTTCAATCACTGTTGTCTTCTAAGAACTGATGTTGAGCATTAGTGCTTCCATGAAGGTGATCAGTACTTTGGAGAGCAGGGCTTTAGTCTTCAACAACATTTAAGTAACAACAATAGATACAGCATCAGTGCTTCCTTTGTCAGCAGTTATAAGCAACAATACTTTGAAGTCTATCAGTTGTTAGAGCCACTGTCAAGGGGAAAGTACATATGCAAACACTGCTTATGAAGGATCAAATGTTCTGAACCAGTTTTGGCTATTATCATATGTTCCGCTGTAGGGTTCAATCCCAACATGGTTTGTAGGAGCGTTGGGGCGGCGTGACGGAACAAAGGAAACAACTTCGAATGGTGGTGGGGTTTGAATGGTTTAATAGAAACGATGATGAGTTTGAATGTTACGAAAAATAAGTAGTCATAGAGATAAGCATCTAAATTCTCCGGTAGGTTAGTTTGAATGTGATAGAAAAAGAAAGGTCACAAAGATGATAACTGTTTGCCGCAAATTTCGAACGTTGGAAACAAGAATTTGAAATATGCTTCCTTTTTATTATTATATGTATATTCCACATTCTTTCATTGTCCTTTACGTAACCAACAACATGCCTGATTGCTAAAATAAGAGGTTATGTATGCTTGATGCATAATAGCCTATAGGATGATTGCTCATATATTATACATATTTATATCTTGGTTTTTAGCATGCCTTGTGTTTCAGCCATATACACTTTGTAGGTTGCACATGGTATTTTCATTTAGTTACATAACAGATTCTAGAAGCGAGTTGAATTTTCAGGACATAATTTGAATAGCAGCTAGTAACATAATAATAATGGATAAAAATGTAGTTATGTATATTACGATATATATTTTGGACTCGTTAAAATTTCGATGCACGTTACGGACGTACGCTCGTTACGGACGACATCGACTAAAAAATAAAAATAATATTTATTTTTAACTGGTTACACATTCGACATGCATTACGGATGTACGCTTGTTACGGACGACATCGACTAAAAAATAAAAATAATATATATTTTGGACTCGTTACAGTTTTGATGCGCGTTACGGACATTCGCTCGTTACCAACGACATCTACAAAAAAATAAAAATAATACATATTTTTAACTCGTTACACATTCGACGCGCATTACGGACTTATGCTCGTTAAGGACGACATCGACTAAAAATAAAAAAAACAATATATATTTTGGACTCGTTACGGTTTCTGTGACATCTGTGTCACTTCAACCATCAAACAAATACCAAATCAATGAAATATTGTGTTTCATACTTGGTATTTGTATAAATATGTGTATCATTTGCACATATCAATTCTTGTTCGATTTCGAGCTTTAAATCGCTTTCTGGAAGGTTATACACGAACTGATGTGTAAACGTAATCAGTTTAATTAAACAAACACTCCGGAACAGTGACATAGGCTTAACATACCTTAAATAACCTTTACATAAATTAGAAATAAGTTTTGGAGGGTTTGGTGTGTCGAAATCAAGTTTATTCGATCGCAAGGACTATTTGCGTCAAACTGCAAAAGTATACCGAATCGAATAGTAATGAACATTCCGGAACTTGATCATAAGTTAAATATGCCCTAAATATCCTTTACATTGCTTAGAAATAGGCTTTGAGGTGTTTGGTGCGCAAAAATAAACTTTTGCTCAAATAGGGACTAAAAGCGTCAAAAAGTGCACAAGTTTGCATTTACGCGCATATCTTACGTTCTAAATATATCCGGACATACAAAAATTTATGTAATCATTAAAATGTTTTATTTTATTGATTGGCATGATAAAATTCCATTCGTCGTGTAATTTGGATCGTTATTCGCGTCCGTTCGTGTTTCATCGTAATTAACCAAACAACGCAACCGTACGACCAAACGAACTGACATCCGATATGTTTTTGAGCATATTTTAAGTTCCCTATACTTTAACTTCATTTTAGAGCTTTGAAATGGGGTTAACGGGGCTTAAACATGTAAAAAATGCATCGAAAATCAAGTTCGGAGTCACAGGGGCCTGCTCTGCCAATTTTGCAAAGTTGCTACCAGCACCTAGGGTATGGGAGCTCTTACGGTCCATAAAGGAGTCCCAGACCAGCAGATTTGCAGAAACATTGAATCTGGTCTCTTGAACTGGTTTTGATGGTTTTTAACCACTGAATTTGCACTATATGGACTGGTTTTGAGTACCCCTTGTATTGCAAAACCTTGTGCCCAAATGTAAGGCCTAGATTGAAGCTCATTAATCGAGGAACGATCCTAACTGTTGTGGGAATTCTATATATACCCACCTTGATTCATTTGGTTCTTTATATTTGATCTGAGTTTATACTCTAAGTTGAAGCCTTTGCTTCATACCTGAGTATCTTAGATCAAATTCTTCCTAGCTTGGACCCTTGGTAAGTTTCTTTCATGCTTTTATGCTTTTTTAAGCGTAAAAGTCAAACAGTGTTGGACTTTCTGCTTTGACCAGTCTTTGGTCAACACAAAGTTCATTTGAACTTTGCAACGTGAGCGTAATCACGATGGTCATAGTCCCTTGTGACTATACCTACCGATTACCACGTTGATTAGGTATAGTGACGAGTCATAGTTTCGGTCAAAATGCGCGTTTATGCGTATTTTGCAACCAAACTTTTCTTGGGTATCAAAACTCTTTGTTTTGATATCAAACATGTTTTCTAACTTCGTTAAACATGTTTTAACATGTTTAACTCATCACTCTTAGTTTAGTGCTTATTTATGGTCGTAAGATAAGCGGTCTAAACAACCGCTTAGACTTTCAAACCCGACCTGTTTGGTCGATCATTAGGATCCGACCAAACATATTTTGTGACCATAGTTGTATAGGGAATAACCTTCCAAGGTTATACCTTATGGTCACTTCGTTTAGTTAGTTGTATGATAGGTAATTTATATGCCTTAGGAAAATGACCAAAATGCCCCTTTTACGCATAATTTCATTTTAAGCATATGTAACCTAAATTTTGACATCTAAACTGATTAGATAACATTATTATATATGTTAAGGCATATAATTATTGTCATAGGACTAGTTAGGCGGTCCGAACGCGTTTTACGCGAACGACATGTTAAAGTAGCGTAAGCTACCTAAACGAGTCGTAATGGGTCGTAAGCACTTAGGATAGGTTTCGATTTAGTATGTAGGCTTTGTTAAACCATATCACATGAGTTCCAATACTCATTTGGTTTACGAAACCTCATTCTATCCAATCTTCCGATTTAGGTCCGGTTTATTAACATAGATACCTATATTAGGTGTCGTTTGATTCCGTGATCCCTCTAGCTTTGCTTGGTTGTTATTCAAGACTTCTAAGCATCCTCAAGTGAGTACATAGTTCCCCTCTTTTACCGTTTTAAACTGTTTTGGGGTGATTTATATGTGCTAAATGATTTCGAGTCTTTTAAACAAATGTTATGGTTTATATTATTATCTGAACTGTTTGATCTATGGGAACCGTTTGGAACTGTTTGATTTATCTGAACCGTTTGGAACTGTTTGATCTATTTGAACTGTTTGAACCGTTGGGTTAGGGAAGTGATCAGGTAACGGGGTGGGTGTAATGTGATAAAAGCATGGTGGATACGCCGCTGGTACTTCCTATATATAAGTGCTTTTAACACATCATATATCGTTGCGTTATCTAGATCACTTGGGCAAATGTTATCAAAACAAAGTTATATTACTATCTGAATTGTTTGATCTATGTGAACCGTTTGGAACTGTTTGATTTATCTAAACCGTTTGGAACTGTTTGATCTATTTGAACTGTTTGAACCGTTGGGTTAGGGAAGTGATTAGGTAACGGGGTGGGTGTAATGTGATAAAAGCATGGTGGATACGCCGCTGGTACTTCCTATATATAAGTGCTTTTAACACATTATATATCGTTGTGTTATCTAGATCACTTGGGCAAATGTATCAAAACAAAGTTATATTACATGGCTTTTCTAACAATAAGTTTTATTACAAAAACGATTTACAATCTAGGTCTATATAAACAAATGATTTTGGGGTTAAGATTCATGGCATCGAGGTTTTATGAATTGTAACTAATCTATTTTGACTTGGTTATTTAATTTACAATACAAACATTTTTTTTAAAACTAAGTTTTCTAATATCGTATAACAAAGTTGTTTGAGTTATTTCAAAAGGTAAACGAGCCATGAATCTGACACTCACATAAAACCTATGTACTCGCCGACATTTTTATGCTGACGTATTTTCACATATGTTTCAGGTACTATAGTTGATGATGATTGATGATGATATTGATGCATGCTCATATAGGAATGGATGAGGCCTTAGTGACTTAATAACAATGAAAGTCAATTTGTTCATGTTTCACTTCTAATTTCAATACAATGTAATAAACTTAATTCAATAAAATAGAACTTTAATCCGTGTGTTGTGAAACAATGATTCTGTTACGACACTCCCCGACGTTTCCGTCGCGGTTTGTTTTTTTAACGCGGTCAGGGTGTGACAGAAAAGTTGGTATCAGAGCCCATGGTTATAGGGAATTAGGTTATTAGTAATGTTTTGACCTAGTCTATAACCTTCCTAGGACCCTAACGCGAGTTTACTTGCGTTTAGTCATAAAATAATATCGTCTCCTATCTTTAGGCGACAACCACAATAAGAACATAAATTTCAAATCCGCTTTGAAAACCAATCATCTGTTCTAGGATGATTTATTATAAGGTTTTGAACCTTCAAAGTTTTCAAAATCTCGTCAAAGTTTGGGTCTTATAATATGAACACATGCAATCTGGAAGGGTGGATGCCTGTACTCTGAGTTTTCTGTCTAAGGCTAGAGTGTTCGTACAAATCCACATAATCGGACCAGTCATTCTTACCTGGGAACTCTTGGGGTGAGTGTCCACTTATAGGCTAAAGCATGTCTTCACGATACATTAATATGACCTACTTACTTTGATTAGTCACCGTCTCATTTGTTTGCCTTAGGTAACAAACAAATGATCACATTTTTTATGCGTTGTCATTCTGTTTTGATTATCCGATAACATCTCGCTTGTTTCCTCCCATGTCTTCCATTATCTTTAAAATGCCTCTTTATCGCAACAACACTCAAATGTCACTAGGTGCTATAATTGCCCAACAAATAGGCGTCGTGCTCCAGAGGACCGTTGATTTAGCTATCACCATGACTCGCCTCAGGGATGAAGTCATACAAGGGAACTGCTCCTTGGTGCAATCAATGCAACTGTCATCATCGAATCAAATACCCTGTTTCAAATGTACCTGCTGTGGACGATGGGGACATTGGTTAACGTGTGCCACTTTGCTATCCAAAACAAAGTTGTTGCAAATCCTGCTGCTGCTCAACCTCCTGCAAGGAAACCTCATGCCGGTGCTGCACCGATATGCCACAAAAGTAATGCACGTCACCTAGCTTACCTACAGTGTCGTCTGTGTGCATCATGTGGGCGACTCGGTCACCTGACAGATGATTGTCGATTCAACCCAAGCCAAGGTGGTCCAAACCAACCCCAAGTCAACCCTGATCAAGCTCATTTTTCGCTTGGTACTTGCTACCACTATGGTGAGATGGGTCATTTCTGGAACACATGCCCAAAGTTTGTCGATGCAAATCTGACCCACAGATGAGCAAATGGCTGATTAGAAGATGCTGCTGCTTTGAATAAATTAAACCTTATGCTTTTGTTTCTTTTGTTTCTCTTGAACTCTGAAACAATCTGTTTGGTTTATAAACATTTTACCTCCAAATTTTGCTTTATATGTAGCCTTGGCATATCTAGCACCTCAACTTCATGAACATTTTACCTCATGTTTTGACTTAAGCACGTCTAGTGCAAGGTCTCAAAACGTCTCCCGCTATTCAAATTCCAAAATTCATATAGGATCTTCTTATCTTCACAATTACATCTTGGTGGATGATTATCGCTCAAATCGGGTCCTTAATTAAATACTTTGTATGCCTTAATACGTACATTACGATTCAATGAGGACAAAGCCGAATTCCTATTAAGATCTTCCTATCTTCATAGTTAGATTCTTGAAGATGTTTAAAGTGCCAAATGAAATCCACGGATTGGATTCCTGGTGTGCTTTAAATACTCGTGCTGAAAATAACAAGATAATAACAAATTAATAACCAAGAAAACAATTATGTGCTTATGTGTTTATGTGTTGACCTAATCAAAGTTATCTCGAACTTGTTCAAATTCTATCCGCTTCACATTATAAAACAAACTGTGAGAACTGTGCAAGGAATTACGTAATTATGGATGCATACATAATTATGGAATTTAGTGCACAGAAATCACAGCAAGTTTTGTCATGTATCTAGAGTTAACTCCATTCATTTCCATTTCTGACGAAGAACCCGTTGATGAAAATGAATCCATTCATTTTCGCTTCTGAAGAATATCCGCCGAGGGAAATGCATATCCTTTTGATTATTCCTTCATTTCCTTTTCTGACGAAGAACCCGTTGAGGAAAATGAATCCATTCATTTTCGCTTCTGAAGAATATCCATCGAGGGAAATGAATATCCTTTTGATTATTCCTTCATTTCCATTTCCGATGAAGAACCCGTTGAGGAAAATGAATCCATTCATTTTCGCTTCTGAAGAATATCCGTTGAGGGAAATGAATATCCTTTTGATTATTCCTTCATTTCCATTTCTGACGAAGAACCCGTTGAGGGAAATGAATATTCTTTTGATTATTCCTTCATTTCCATTTCTGACGAAGAACCCGTTGAGGAAAATGAATCCATTCATTTTCGCTTCTGAAGAATATCCGTCGAGGGAAATGAATATCCTTTTGATTATTCCTTCATTTCCATTTCTGACGAAGAACCCGTTGAGGAAAATGAATCCATTCATTTTCGCTTCTGAAAAATATCCGTTGAGGGAAATGAATATCCTTTTGATTATTCCTTCATTTACATTTCCGACGAAGAACCCGTTGAGGAAAATGAATCCATTCATTTTCGCTTCTGAAGAATATCCGTTGAGGGAAATGAATATCCTTTTGATTATTCCTTCATTTCCATTTCTGACGAAGAACCCGTTGAGGAAAATGAATCCATTCATTTTCACTTCTGAAGAATATCCGTCGAGGGAAATGAATATCCTTTTGATTATTCCTTCATTTCCATTTCTAACGAAGAACCCGTTGAGGAAAATGAATCCATTCATTTTCGCTTCTGAAGAATATCCGTTGAGGGAAATGAATATCCTTTTGATTATTCCTTCATTTCCATTTCTAACGAAGAACCCGTTAAGGAAAATGAATCCATTCATTTTTGCTTCTGAAGAATATCCGTTGAGGGAAATGAATATCCTTTTGATTATTCCCTCATTTCCATTTCTGATGAAGAACCCGTTGAGGAAAATGAATCCATTCATTTTCGCTTCTGAAGAATATCCGTCGAGGGAAATGAATATCCTTTTGATTATTCCTTCATTTCCATTTCTAACGAAGAACCCGTTGAGGAAAATGAATCCATTCATTTTCGCTTCTAAAGAATATCCGTTAAGGGAAATGGATATCCTTTTAATTATTCCTTCAATTCCATTTCTGATGAAGAACCCGTTGAGGAAAATGAATCCATTCATTTTCGCTTCTGAAGAATATCCGTTGAGGGAAATGAATATCCTTTTGATATTTCCGTCATTTCCACTTCTGACAAAGTACCTGTTAAGGAAAAATGAATCATCCACTCATTTTTCGCTTTAAAGTATATCAACTGGAAAATGACAAGATTATGCCTTGCATATCTTTGATGGGTTACTCTACGCAAATAGATGACACCCTAGATTCCATGCAAGACAATTATCTAACACAACGTCACAGACAGACTCCTACGAATAAATTTCGGGATGAAATTTCCTAAAGTAGGGGAGACTGTGACATCTGTGTCACTTCAACCATCAAACAAATACCAAATCAATGAAATATTGTGTTTCATACTTGGGATTTGTATAAATATGTGTATCATTTGCACATATCAATTATTGTTCGATTTCGAGCTTTAAATCGCTTTCTGGAAGGTTATAAGCGAACTGATGCGTAAACGTAATCAGTTTAATGCAACAAACACTCCGGAACAGTGACATAGGCTTAACATACCTTAAATAACCTTTACATAACTTAGAAATAAGTTTTGGAGGGTTTGGTTTGTCGAAATCAAGTTTATTCGATCGCAGGGACTATTTACGTCAAACTGCAAAAGTATACCGAATCGAATAGTAACAAACATTCCGGAACTTGATCATAAGTTAAATATGCCCTAAATATCCTTTACATATCTTAGAAATAGGCTTTGAGATGTTTGGTGTGCAAAAATAAAATTTTGGTCAAACAGGGATGAAAAGCGTCAAAAAGTGCACAAGTTTGCATTTATGCGTATATCTTACGTTCTAAATATATCCGGACATCCAAAAATTTATGTAATCATTAAAATGTTTCATTTTAGTGATTGTCATGATAAAATTCCATTCGTCGCGTAATTTGGGTCGTTATTCGCGTCCGTTCGTGTTTCGTCGTAATTAACTGAACAACGCAACCGTATGACCAAACGAACCGACATCCGAGATGTTTTAGAGCATATTTTAAGTTCCTTATACTTTAACTTCATTTTAGAGCTTTGAAATGGGGTTAACGGGGCTTAAACATGTCAAAAATGCCTCGAAATTCAAGTTCGGGGTCACAGGGGCACGTCTGCCAATTTTGCAAAGTTGTTGCCAGCACCTAGGGTCCTTACAGACCGTATGGGACCTCTTACGATCCGTAAAGGAGTCCTAGACCAGCAGATTTGCAGAAACATTGAATCTGGTCTCTTAAACTGGTTTTGATGGTTTTTAACCACTGAATTTGCACTCTGTGGACTGGTTTTGAGTACCCCTTGTATTGCAAAACCTTGTGCCCAAATGTAAGGCCTATATTGAAGCTCGTTAATCGAGGAACGATCCTAACGGTTGTGAGAATTCTATAAATACCCACCTTGATTCATTTGGTTCTTCACATTTGATCTGAGTTTCTACTCTAAGTAGAAGCCTTTGCTTCATACCTGAGTATCTTAGATCAAATTCTTCCTAGCTTGGACCCTTTGTAAGTTTCTTTCATACTTTTATGCGTTTTTAAGCATAAAAGTCAAACAGTGTTTGACTTTCTGCTTTGACCAGTCTTTGGTCAACACAAAGTTCGTTTGAACTTTGCAACGTGAGCGTAATCACGATGGTCATAGTCCCTTGTGACAATACCTACTGATTACCACGTTGATTAGTTATAGTGACGAGTCATAGTTTCGGTCAAAATGCGCGTTTACGCGTATTTTGCAACCAAACTATTCTTGGGTATCAAAACCCTTTGTTTTGATATCTAACCTGTTTTCTAACTTCGTTAAACATGTTTTAACATGTTTATCTCGTCACTCTTAGTTTAGTGCTTATTTAGGGTCGTAAGAAAAGCGGTCTAAACAACCGCTTAGACTTTCGAACCCGACCCGTTTGGTCGATCATTAGGATCCGACCAAACATATTTTGTAACCATAGTTGTATAGGGAATAACCTTCCAAGGTTATACCTTATGGTCACTTCGTTTAGTTAGTTGTATGATAGGTAATTTATATGCCCTAGGAA
This sequence comes from Helianthus tuberosus, assembly GCA_030545235.1. NCBI lineage: Eukaryota > Viridiplantae > Streptophyta > Magnoliopsida > Asterales > Asteraceae > Helianthus > Helianthus tuberosus. Next base: position 16,263 of record JARYGA010027073.1, read on the forward strand.
AATGACCAAAATGCCCTTCTTACGAATAATTTTATTTTAAGCATATGTAACCTAAATTTTGACATCTAAACTGATTAGATAACATTATTAGATATGTTAAGGCATATAATACTTGTCATAGGACTATTTAGGCGGTCCGAACGCGTTTTACGTGAACGACACGTTAAAGTAGCGTAAGCTACCTAAACGAGTCGTAATGGGTCGTAAGCACTTAGGATAGGTTTTGATTTAGTATGTAGGCTTTGTTAAACCATATCACGTGAGTTCCAATACTCATTTGGTTTACGAAACCTCATTCTATCCAATCTTCCGATTTAGGTCAGGTTTATTAACATAGTTACCTATATTAGGTGTCGTTTGATTCCGTGATCCCTCTAGCTTTGCTTGGTTGTTATTCAAGACTTCTAAGCATCCTCAAGTGAGTACATAGTTCCCCTCTTTTACCGTTTTAAACTGTTTTGGGGTGATTCATATGTGCTAAATGATTTCGAGTCTTTTAAACAAATGATATGGTTTATATTACTATCTGAACTGTTTGATCTATGGGAACCGTTTGGAACTGTTTGATTTATCTGAACCGCTTGGAACTGTTTGATCTATTTGAACTGTTTAAACCGTTTGGTTAGGGAAGTGATTATGTAACGAGGCGGGTGTAATGTGATAAAAGCATGGTGGATACGCCGCTGGTACTTCCTATATATAAGTGCTTTTAACACATTATGTATCGTTGCGTTATCTAGATCACTTGGGCAAATGTTATCAAAACAAAGTTATATTACTATCAGAATTGTTTGATCTATGTGAACCGTTTGGAACTGTTTGATTTATCTGAACCGTTTGGAACTATTTGATCTATTTGAACTGTTTGAACCGTTGGGTTAGGGAAGTGATTAGGTAACGGGGCGGGTGTAATGTGATAACACATTATATATCGTTGTGTTATCTAGATCACTTGGGCAAATGTTATCTAAACAAAGTTATATTACAAGGCTTTTCTAACAATAAGTTTTATTACAAAAAGGATTTACAATCTAGGTCTATATAAACAAATGTTTTTAGGGTTAAGATTCATGGCATCGAGGTTTTATGAATTGTAACTAATCTATTTTGACTTGGTTATTTAATTAACAATACAAACATTTTTTTTAAAACTAAGTTTTCTAGTATCGTATAACAAAGTTGTTTGAGTTATTTCAAAAGGTAAACAAGCCATGAATCTGACACTCACATAAAACCTATGTACTCGTCGGCATTTTTATGCTGACGTATTTTCACATATATTTCAGGTACTATAGTTGATGATGATTGATGATGATATTGATGCATGCTCATATAGGAATGGACGAGGCCTTAGTGACTTAATAACAATGAAAGTCAATTTGTTCATGTTTCACTTCTGATTTCAATACAATGTAATAAACTTAATTCAATAAAATAGAAATTTAATCCGTGTGTTGTGAAACAATGATTCTGTTACGACACTCCCCGACGTTTCCGCCGCGGTTTGTTGTTTTAACGCGGTCGGGGTGTGACAGAAAAGTTGGTATCTGAGCCCATGGTTATAGGGAATTAGGTTATTAGTTATGCTTTGACCTAGTCTATAACCTTCCTAGGACCCTAACGTGAGTTTACTTGCGTTTAGTCATAAAATAATATCATCGCCTATCTTTAGGCAACAACACAATAAGAACATAAATTTCAAATCCGCTTTGAAAACTAATCATCTGTTCTTGGATGATTTATTATAAGGTTTTGAACCTTCAAAGTTTTCAAAATCTCATCAAAGTTTAGGTCTTATAATGTGAACACGTGCAATCTGGAAGGGTGGATGCCTGTACTCTGAGTTTTCTGTCTAAGGCTAGAGTGTTCGTACAAATCCACATAATCGGACCAGTCATTCTTACCTGGGAACTCTTGGGGTGAGTGTCCACTTATAGGCTAAAGCATGTCTTCACGATACATTAATATGACCTGCTTACTTTGATTAGTCACCGTCTCATTTGTTTGCCTTAGGTAACAAACAAATGATCACAATTTTTATGCGTTGTCATTATGTTTTGATTATCCGATAACATCTCGCTTGTTTCCTCCCAAGTCTTCCATTATCTTTAAAATGCCTCTTCATCGCAACAACACTTAAATGTCCGAACTAGGTGCTACAATTGCCCAAAAAATAGGCGTCGTCCTCCAGAGGACCGTTGATTTAGCTATCACCATGACTCGCCTCAGGGATGAAGCCGTACAAGGGAACTGCTCCTTGGAGCAATCAATGCAACCATCATCATCCGAATCAAATACCCTGTTTCAAATGTACCCGCTGTGGACGATGGGGACATTGGTTAACGTGTGCTGCTTTGCTATCCAAAACAAAGATGTTGTAAATCCTGCTGCTGCTCAACCTCCTGCAAGGAAACCTCATGCCGGTACTGCACCGATATGCCACAAAAGTAATGCAAATCACCTAGCTTACCTACAGTGTCGTCTGTGTGCATCATCTGGGCGACTCGGTCACCTGACAGATGATTGTAGATTCAACCTAGGGCTGTAAACGAACCAAATGTTTGACGAACAGTTTGTGAACCGTTCCGCGGGAAGTTCGTTTGTGTTCGTTCGTTTATTAAAAAAACGAACACAAACAAGAAATTTCGTTCGTTTAGTTAAATAAACAAACTTGAACAGAGGTCGCGTTCGTTCGTTTATGTTCGTGAACGTTCGGTAACGTGTTCGCTTGTGTTCGATAGTTCATTAGTGTTTTTAGTTTTTATATTTATTTAAATATATCAAAATTCTAAAAATTTTAAATATCTAATAAGTGTCAGTGTACTATATATTATGTTCGTGAACTATTGTTTGTGTTCGTTTGTTTCCATTTGTGTTCATGAACATTAGTTTGTGCTCATTTGTGTTCGTCAACGTTTGTTGCCTAAAATTAACAAACAAACACAAACGAACACGAACAAGTTCATTTTCTTAACAAACTGTCACACCCCGATATTTCCACGTTTGACCGGTGGGCCCGGTGGGGGAGTATCGTGACGTGGTTGGCAACATTACAGTCAAACAACACAATATTTAATATGCACAGCGGAAGCAAATGAAAGATATATTTCAACTTTAATAATTGTAATATCAAGTATCACAATAGTCGAAAGTTTATCCACAGGTGGATTAAAAATAAATAGGAAACAATAGTTCAACAGACTTTAGGCATCTTAAGCTTGCGAGACTCTTTTGATGCTAAGGAGAAATCCAGCCTATTACGATTAGTACCTGCATTTAATCTTTTGGGAAAATACGTCAGTTTACACTGGTAAATACATTCAACCGACTCATTTTAAAAATGGTTAAAAATTGATTTGAATGCACGTGGCACAAACATTTTATAACTTGGGATAATTATTTAAATATATAATCTCGTAAAAGAATTACATGTTCCTTATGTGTTCAGTAGCCCGGATTGTGCCGGGTTAAAGATCAATAGACACACCACATTATTTATTTGGCACTGACGGGTGTACGCCTACACCCCGCGCTTAGGTCGTGGCCATTTCGTAAAATGATGCCAAGGATATCCGGGACATGGTCATTAACCTCCCAAACACTTTAAGCAAACAAAATAATTTAAACGGTCCGATTAAAATTCAATTAACCATCATACGATGGAAGATTTAATGCCCGACCAAGCGGTATTTTATATACCGTACCCCAAGCCCGTATAGGGAAAATAAGTTAAAAGTATTTACCTTTGGAAGTATAATTCACAAATAGCAAATGCAAGTAGCTTTTACTGGTCCTCCTATTTTGGAACGAAGGTTTATAATAACCTATTAGAATCCTAACGGGTCTTTAATTAAGCCTTAACTTAGACCGGTTAGATTTAAAGATACGGTTCGTACGCACGATTAAGCGAAGACCGGGATAGAATGTGCTTTAGACCCGACAAGTTTGAAGACTTGCCTTATATGGGTAATCTAAGCACATTCTGAATTTTGAGACAAAACCGATAAGATTTGACCCGTTTCGGCCAATTTATGCAAACTAGTTACATAAACCGAACCGAACGCGCAAAAGGCGTAACGGGTAATCAGAAGAGCCATACACAGGTTTCCTAAGTTAATATGCCTCAAATATGTTGTGACATCAGTAAGATATCTTTTATTATGCCCGATACGAATTTAAACACAAACTATGCCCCGTAGGGGTAGTTTGGTCATTTACTAGGTTATAAAAGAGTTTAAGTATTTACTGAGTTACAGGTCTGATGTAATCAGCAAAAATACTCAATTTAATAAGTTATAACAGTAGGATAAAGTATATATGTGAAACTTATCAATTATAACCAAACTATGCACCGAAGGGGCATTTTGGTAATTTCACATAAGCCGAAAAGCTCAAACTGAAGTCTGAGTTAAACAACTTTTTCTTACTGTTAAAATATTATAATTTACCTCAAATATCAGTAGGTATCAACCCTTTTATGTTTAAAATAGTTTTAATACATACTATGCGTTAAAAACGCTTAAAAATGCGATTAGAAGCCGTTTCCGGGTTCTATATAGAAAGCTAATATTTTTATTATTCCAGAAGGTCTAAAATAATTTATTTATCATATGAAATCAGTAGCAAAAGGTTTGGGGTCGAAAGGATATGTAAAACTCTTTTTATAGCCCGAAAGGGCAAAACCGACATTTACCGAATCATGCTTACGACCCTAAGTTATGCTCAGCCTAAAATTAATTAAAAATCTTCAAAAATCCCAAAATAATATATTACAACAGTGGGTAAGAAGTTTGATATCAAAAAGTAGGTTTAAATAGGCTATATGCTAATATCGCTTAAAAGCTTTCTAATTACGCTAATGAGCATAACTCTCAATCTACACCTCAAACTGATGTCAAATTTTGGGTACAAGTTTATATATCAGTAACTAAGGTTTCTACTCTTTTACATTTTCAAAAATCACGTTTTATGGTGAAAAGGGCATAATGGTCAACATATAGGCAATTAACGGAATCATGCATATTAATTGGTTAACTAATGAACCATGGTGTATAATCACAGAGGGTTATACTAGCATGTAACCTGGTCCAATTAAAGCTCTAAGGCATTTCTAAAACATGCTTAAACGGGTCAGAACTGAAAGTCAAAGCAAAAGTCAAATTATGCGACTTTCGGTTCCGAACCGGGTCTCTACTGAAAATTGTCGGGTTGAACATGTTTAGACATGTTCTTACATTAATTATCAAGTTATATTAATGATCAAACAGGTTGTATGGGTACTATACTGCTAATTATGTATTAATTTGAAATTAAGCATCCTGTTGACTTTTTAATAACAAGTTTGACCCGACATTTGATCTAGATAGAGTGGAAATCAGGGGGAACCCTTTTAAGAGTTTATTACCCACATAATTACCAACTTATAACTACTTTCAATTCGACTAATCACTGGACCATTAGTGATTAATCGTGAAGTCAACCGTTAATTACGACGGTTTGACTTTTAAGCTAAAACTAAGCAAAAACTTAACTAAGAAAGGTTAAGCATACTTACTGAAGTCCTATGCACGATTAGTGATCACTTGAGTCTGCTTTGGAGCTCCAGAAATGATCAGAAATGCTGAAGGAAGGTGTGAGCACAATGTTGCAACCTTGTGGCCTTTTATTGTGCTCAAACTCACTTAGATCTTTGACAAATCATGCTATCAATGGCCATGGATCATCAACAGATGTCCCTAAGTGCCTAGGACTTTTTAGGGGTCGCCCATATGTGAAAATATCTGTTTAAAGTCGGTTTATGCGTGAAAATCGGCTGCCGTACAAGGATTCTAATACTGGGCATCTAAGGCGGCCCGCGTAAGCTGTTGTTGGGGTCTACACGGCCCGCTTGGGCCTTCTGATTTGATTTCACATTTTCAAGTTGTTGCATATTTGTCTCTTGGCCTTTCGAAAGGTCAACCAACTTATATTTTGCACTTTGAGCCCTCCCAATTTACCTATAAGGGCTTCAAGACTTATACCCTCTTTGTTAAGTCCTTGGTCACTTCATGTTTACCCGAAAAGTCATAATTTTCAACGTTGACGCTTTTAACCCCTTGTATACGAATTTGATCATAAATTTCTCATACGACAACAAAACTTTATGAAATTTATATCGTGCATTCTAGTGAGCATAATTAACCGTTACAAAGCTTCGGGTTTGCTAAAAGGTCACTCAGAGGTATAACTTAAACATGTTGACACATTTAACCCCTGTAGTTTGTAATCTCTCACATTCTTTCATATTTAGCTTCGTATGATCCATGATTTATTCGTTTGAAGGTATTAGCATCATGTAGGGTTATTGTAAAGTAATGTTATTCACCGTTGACATTTTAAACCCGTATATTCATATACTTTTCATGTTTGTCAACTTTAGTCCCTCAAGAGTATTTCTTTCACACGTTCAAACTTATGACACGTGTCAACACATTATAGGACATGAATTTTCGAGGTGTTACACAAACGAACACAAACATAAAATCTCGTTCGATAAGTGTTCGTGAACGGTTCACGAACACACATATTTTTTAACAAACGAACACGAACAAGGTCTTGTTCGTGTTCGTTCGGTTCGTTTACAGCCCTAATTCAACCCAATCCAAGGTGGTCCAAACCAACCCCAAGTCAACCCTGCTCAAGCTCATTTTCTTCCTGGTACTTGCTACCACTATGGCGAGATGGGTCATTTCTGGAACACATGCCCAAAGTTTGTCAATGCAAATCTGACCCACGGATGAGCAATTGACTGATTAGAAGATGCTGCTGCTTTGAATAAATTGAACCTTATGCTTTTGTTTCTTTTGTTTCTCTTGAACTCTGAAACAATCTGTTTGGTTTATAAATAAAGTTATATTACTATCTGAATTGTTTGATCTATGTGAACCGTTTGGAACCGTTTGATTTATCTGAACCGTTTGGAACTGTTTGATCTATCTGAACTGTTTGAACCGTTGGGTTAGGGAAGTGATTAGGTAACAGGGCGGGTGTAATGTGAAACAAGCATGGTGGATACGCCGCTGGTACTTCCTATATATAAGTGCTTTTAACACATTATATATCGTTGCGTTATCTAGATCACTTGGGCAAATGTTATCAAAACAAAGTTATATTACAAGGCTTTTCTAACAATAAGTTTTATTACAAAAACGATTTACACTCTGGGTCTATATAAACAAATGTTTTTGGGGTTAAGATTCATGGCATCGAGGTTTTATGAATTGTAAGTAATCAATTTTGACTTGGTTATTTAATTTACAATACAAACATTTTTTTTAAAACTAAGTTTTCTAATATCATATAACAAAGTTGTTTGAGTTATTTCAAAAGGTAAACGATCCATGAATCTGACACTCACATAAAACCTATGTACTCGCCGGCATTTTTATGCTGACGTATTTGCACATATGTTTCAGGTACGATAGTTGATGATATTGACGCATGCTCATATAGGAATGGACGAGGCCTTAGTGACTTAATAACAATGAAAGTCAATTTGTTCATGTTTTACTTCTGATTTCAATATAATGTAATAAACTTAATTCTATAAAACAGAACTTTAATCCATGTGTTGTGAAACAATGATTCTGTTACGACACTCCCCGACGTTTCTGTCACTGTTTGTTGTTTTAACGCGGTTGGGGTGTGACAGTTTCGATGCGCACTACGGACGTATACTCGTTACGAACGATGTCGACTAAAAAATAAAAATAATATATATTTTTAACTCGTTACACATTCGTCGCGCATTACGAACGTACGCTCGTTACAGTCGACATCGACTAAAAATTAACAATACAATAATAACTAATGTACCTGTGTAACGGGTCAGTAATAGTCGAAACCCTCCCCTTGGAGTTCGTGCGGTCCCATTGTTTCTTATCCGCAATCACATGCCATAACCCTAAAATTGTGGGTTTATCAACCATTACCAATCCCTGTTTACATGTATGTGTATTAAACGTTATTAATATTGAGTGTTACATATTATATATTAAAATAATAATAATAACAATGCAAAAAATAATGTTAAACGTACCTGCGTATAGAGATCCGTAGCGATCTCAGCCTCCTGGTATAAACCAGACCGTGTCGCAAACTCTAAAAGCGACATAGCACGCGCCACGCGCCACGCCTGCCAAGCAAAAAAGAAACCTCGGGCCGGAGGGTGAGCCGGGTCCACAATATGGTCTGCCCGACGAGGATGAAACTCGAACGACGAGAGAAACTCGATGAGTAACTCCCTGTAGGTCGGCATATACGATAGCTCAAAAAGCCGATCCCACGGTGAACCCTCGGGAATAAATTGTTGAGCCCTATCATGCTCCTTGAGGGTCCGGAGAGCATCCCAACAAACTGCCCAGTGTCCTCCGACATGCATCTTCCGAAGCTTGGCGCAACAGCTATAAGCGTCAGAGTCCTCAGGAAACTCCAAGTATGCGTGACCGGTAAGAGGATCCGGCGGCTGACGCTGCTGCTCCTCCGCATTCAGGTCGACATGGTCATCTATGTCATCGTCCATCATCCTGAAAACCAAAAAAATAATAGAATTTTAGTCCGAATTCAAATAAAAACATGAAAATATTATATATTTATAAAGTACACGGCTCCAAACGAAGTGGTTATCCGCTGCGTTTATGGCCCGTTCGCAGCCGTTATACGGGCCGTATAACGGCTGCGAACGGGCCGTATAATGGCTGTAACACGCGTCGAGTCCGTAACGAGCCGTAATTATATAATATTATTGTAACGCGCGTCGAAACGTTACTACTCGTAAATATATAATATTTTTATTATTTAGTCCGAATCGTCCGTTAACCGCCGTTAAACAGCTACCGTTGTGACGTGATGCTTTTGAATCATTTGAATAGTTATTACTAGAGTCCATAACGCACGTCGAGTACATGACTGCAAACGAAGTGGTAATCCGCTGCGTTTACAGCCCGTTCACAGCCATGTAACGGCTGCGAAAGGGCTGTAAACGCAATGGTTAACTGCTGCGTTTGCAGCCATTCAACCCATTGTTTCAGCATTAAAAGTCCATAGCCGTTTCAGCGAATTTTCTTTTTGTTTTTTTAATATAAATAGAAATTAAAATAGCTGGATTTTAGGTTTTTGTTAAGAATACATGTAAAATAACATATATATACCAGCGTATTTTGATATAATATGCATATAAATTTAAAAAAAATTATATTGTATCGTTATTTATAAAATAGCCGCCCGCTATGTATCGTTATCCACTATGTAGCATATATAACAACCCTAAAAAATGTTCCAAAACACTCCGTAATCAAAACCCTGGACTCGCATAACGATATTCAGCATGAAAAATGAAAGAAATAATATTTTCATGTCTGTCGCGGGCCGCGACAGACTTCTAAGGATCTACCGCGGGTTGCGAAACCCACATAACTTTCTGAACACGCCTAGGGACAAGTGTCGTCAACGTGTCAAGTCTACACCGGTGACTAATGACACCTAAGCCCTAGCTAGGGACTATCGCGGGCCGTGATAGGATAGCCCTAGGCTACCGCGGGCCGCGAAAGACTTGCAGATCACCTATAAATAAAGCGCTCAGTCTGCAGTTCATATTCGTTCAGAAATCATTCTTTCTCTCCACTTTCTGCTCAAGTTATTATACCCAATACCCCTAATTCCACAAAGATTTGCCTACATTTAATCAAGTAATTGTCTAGAATTAGATGACTACGTTCGCTTGTGTTTCAGGTACATTCGAGGTCTTAAAGTGTGGAAATGATGCCTAGAAGGAAGTGCGGCTGGATACAAGAATGAAGATTGATGGAAGAAGAAACAAAAGAGACAATTCCAGCCACTACCGTAGTAGCTTACAGTGGCTACCGTAAGCTATGGTGCCCTCAAAGTCCTTATTTCCTGCCGTAAGACAGTTTTATCTTGGCGTAAGGGAGTTAAGGGTATGGTAGCGGCCAAAATTAATTATGTAACTCCTTTTTAAAAGATAATTGAGTGGTGGCTTTTGATATTCTTATCATTGTTCTCGTTTTGAAACTGTTAGGAGGTGAAAATTTGGTGTTCTTGAGTGTTCTTGAAGATTCTAAACACTAAGATTTGTGGTTGATTTCCATGAACAAGACTTTGAATGTTATGATGATTCACCACACCATGAGTAGCTAATTCGATTGGTGATCATCCCAAATGTAAGGTTTGCTTGAGACACTTATGTTTTATGCTTTGATTTCTGGAATAATAAACTTTGCATGTGTTGTTTAGTTTGTTATGGTGTTTGGATAATTGTTTGTAAATTGTTAATTTGTGTTTGATCATAGTTCTAAATCATACGTTCTTGGTGTCGTTGGCAATCGAGATATCGTGGGAGGGATTAGGGTTGGATATATGTTAATTGGTCATCGGGTAACAACATCGCGTTCTAGGAATCCGAGTACTTAGTTCCCTTTCATCACAAACGATTAATCATACATGAGCCATGTCTATGTGGTTCTTTCCAGTTGAGCATGAACATTAGGGTCACTTAAAACCTGAAACTTAGGATGGTCGCTACCCCTTTAACCTGTTTACAAACTCAATAGTGATTTGCGATTTAATTTAGTTCATTTTCGTTAAACAAACTAACCTATATAAAACACGAAAACGCCATGGAATAAATACATTAGAAACAAAAAACTAACTTGAAAAACAGTTATGAATGGCAAAACGCCATATATCTTAAAACGCCAAACACATGAAAATAAGAAAATCAACCTTTAGAGAAAGTTTATGCATCACATAATACATGCATAACCGATGCCTCGTTTCAACAAATACAACAGGAAATAGCCTTCTTCATTCTTGGATCTTGGTCAGTGACAACTGTTTTAGTCAAAAATCACACAAGGATAATGTAACCAAATCTGATTTTTGTGAGGTGTGATGCTTGGTTAAATGAACAAATGTATGAACAACAAATGAATGAAATGAATGATGAACACCAAGATTTATACGAGGAAAAAGCCCTTGATCAATAGATGATCTCCGGCATAAAAAACCTCGGGTGATGGAAACTACCGATCACCAACTATATAGAATAAACAAAGTTTACAACTTCGGATGATAACAAGCTTGGTACAATATTTGCTAAAGTGTTAGTGTTTGTGTAATCGCCAAAGCTTTTCAGAGAGTTCCCGTTCTGTGCAAGAGTGTTGCCTCTCTTTCTAATAAAAGCTTGTCTTCCCCTTTTAAAATTAGAAATTATCTAAGTAACAAACTATCTGAAATTAGTGCAAGCTCCCCCACGATCACCACAACGGTCATAGAGTCATTGCACGTGCAAAAACGCCAAGCATACTCCCCTGGAATCTCGGTATGACAAAGTCTCATTCGAATACATCTGCAAAACAAGTTTAAACACAATGGAAACAATTGTTAGTTTAGGATCATAATGAGGATCCTGGATCCTTAGCCCTACAGCATCTTCCGAGGATCCTTAATTCAGACTGAACTGAGGATCCATGATCCAGGCTACATTTAAGAATCCATGATCCACATGCTATGAAATTCTATCCCTAACAATTGCCCCCAAACATGACTAGTTAAAATCCAATTAGATAGTCATGTTTGAACGATTCTCGGACTAGCCGTTGCAAAAAGATAGAGCCTTTACATTGCTGATGTCAGCGACCGTCACCACCTGCAACGATAATCATTATAAATAGGTTAGAGATAAGGATCAAAATCTGCATTTATATTCGAGATCCTCTCCTTTAAATCCTCATTCGAAGACCTCATCAGGTAATTTCTTCTTCCTTCTCTCTAACTTTCTTTCTTCCGATACTCTGTTCTTTGAATACCTATGGGTAAAATGAGCACTCGTTCATCCCCCGCCAAGGATCCCAAGCAAGAGAATCCACTGAAAAGTCAGGGTTTAACCAAAAACCCTTCAATGGAGCTGTGCAGATTTACCGACCCTGATATCTATCGATTACGCCCCTGTTTCCCCGAGGGCACCATTTTCCGACCTTTTGATGCTTCAACCAAAAGTGATTGCATCTCTGATGTCTGGATCACCTTCCCTGCAACCCTTTCCAGATAGGGTTCACTTACCCTTTCCCTGTTCTCACACAGGGATTCTTCACACTTACCGGCCTGAGCTACATCCAAGCCATGTCGATGGTGTGAAGGATCCTATACACAATAGAGCACATCATAGAACAGGAAGGCATAGACATGGGGATGTCCGAATTGAGCCAACTATATAATCTTGTAAGTCATGGTTCCTACCGATACCTTTTCAAGTCCAAACCTGAACAACCTCACCCGATCTTGAAAGCCACCAAAAATGACACCAACTGGAGGAATCAATTCTTCTTCGTGAGGAGGGATTCTATTCCGAATGGAAATCACCTTCCCAAAAAGTGGAACACAGATGGTAGGATATAGGATCCTTAGATTAGGACAACGGTAAGAATCTTTAGTTTCTGTTCAGGATAACTGATCCTTTCTTTTTGTTTATGCACCCATCACCCTGTCACACATTCAAGAATCTCCTGCCACCAAGACAAGAATAGAAGCTTTCTGGAAGCTTGACCCTGCAATCAGAACATTCCAAGCAAAAGCAAAAGATTCAAAAGAGACACCATCCACCTCCTGTACCATGTCAAGTAAGTATCCATATATGTTTACATATAATTATTTAATTAAAATATGAATACTTATCTGTTTATCATGTTTGTAGGTGCCGACAAATCTTCCAAGTCTGTTTCTAGGTTCATTGTCGCCGATCTTCAAGACATTGCATCCCCAAGGTCCCTAAAGTAGGAGCTGGCTGCAAGCCAGAGCAATCCGGAGCCCAGGGGCACAAGCACCAAGGGTAGGGGATCAAAAAGGAAGAAGACTGCTAAACCCGCTGAAGGCCTGCCTCTCATGGAACGTTAGTTTCAAGAGTATGTCTCCGAGGTAAGGATTTCATATCCTGAAATCTATAAGCCTTTCGAGGATAAAGGATCCTGATTGCTAAACCCTTCTTGTACAGAAATTCGCTGAAGTCCAGATCCTCATTGATCAGCATGTGGCCGAAGGTGAACAGAGAGTCCTTGATCTCCAGACCTTTGCTGTAGCCAAGGATAAGAAGATCTCCCAGCTTGAGAAAGATATCAATACCCTGCAGAAGGAGCTGCTTCTTGCTGACATGACGGCCCAAAAAGAGAGGATGGAGATCATGGATGGGGCCAAAATTTCTGCTACCATCTCCATGCTGAAAATCAAGTTGCAGATGGCCAAGGAGGCTGCGGATCCGTCCTTTAACAGGTCTAACTGGGACTTGGAGGCCTAGAAGCAAAGGTTAGCTGAGCTTGGAGATGAAGATGATCCTGAAGAGGTGCTAGCTCTTGAAGGTGGAGGCAACGAGGTCAAGGATCCTGAGGCGGAGGCAGCTGGTGGCAGTGGAAAAGGTGGTGAGGAGAAGGTGGTTGAGGCAGCAAAGGTGTAGGCTGCATGAATGGGCGATGATGGATATTTCTAGACGTGGCCGGAGCCCATTTTTTATGGTTTAATGGTTTTTGGTTTTTGGTTTGATGGTGTTTTAAGTTTCAAACATTTGGTCTGTAATAACTCTAAACAATAGCTCTTAGGTTTAAGGATCACTGATCCTTCGAACAATAGGTAGTATGACAGTTCGTGGATGGATCCTCTGTTCGGGGGATGAAGCCACTGTTATCCTGCCGTCTTTACTTTCCTGCACTTACTTAGAATTGTTAATATGAACACCCTTTGCCTACGCCAGCGGACGGGCCACGTGTTGCTGGTAGATGCTCGGGGTAGGCAATTTTGACAACCTTTTGAAGGGTTAACCCGATAAATAAATAAAACTTTAACTTTTGGCTATCTCTTGTGTTGTTTGATATACATTTATTTGTCAATTATCGTTGCATAAGTTTAGAGCTTACAAGTCACTGGTAAAAGTGTCACGTGTATACCAAAAATCAGTTTGTACTAAAAGATCTAGGATATGATCAAGGATAATATATCCTCTAACCAAAAATGTATAATCTAGGATCATATATCTTGTTGTCAAAGGGTTAGGGCATAATTAACAAACTAAGAACAAAGTTAAAGTTAATAAGGATCATACCAGAGAATCCAAGTTAGGATTCTATATCCTTAACACTTACAACACTGTGAAAACGTAAGAACCATCAGGAAATTAGGATCCTGGATCCTTAATTGTTTGACTTCGGAATCCTGTAATAATAGATCACTTGGGACTAAGCCAATCATCATAAAAAGAAAACATTAGTAGCTGGGGACAAGCCCAACAATCTGGGGACAAGCCCAAAAACTGGGGACAAGCCCAAAAACTGAGGACAAGCCCAAAGGATCTTGTGTAAACTGGAGTATGGCCCAAACTGACGACTATCCAAACTTAGTGACATGAAGATGCCAAAACCTTAGCTAACATGAAAACGTTAGAAACCTTAGGAACGGATGTATGGTACGACTACCATTATACTTAGGATCCTAAATACAGCCAGTACAATGAAATTGTCAGCCCCTCAAGCGGGTACTGGTCCCATTGCCTTTAACTGCACTAGGATAATCGTGCGCAACTGGCGAAGGTGTAAGAACCTGATTCGTAGAAGGTAGTAGATACCTTAAACTGGGGACAAGCCCAAAAACTGGGGATAAACCCGAAGACTTTGGAGAGTTGGCCAACTACTTTGATATTCAGGAAAATGATAACAACTCTGCAAAAGCCTAAACTTTGTGAAAATAGATGTTAAATGTTTAACATCCTCGACCTATGATAAGCAAAAAGTGTAAATGGAAATAAGAGTAAAGTGTTACCAAAGATAGGATCATAAATCCTTTGAGGATCTTGGATCCTTAACCAAAATACTGTCGTAGCTGAGGATCCCTAATCCTTCTTACATGAAGTACTTCTTTAGGTGGACAACATTCCAAGCCCTTGGTAAAAGATCACCATCCATTGTTAACAAACGATATGCCCCCTTTCCTGCTTCAGCTTCAATTAGGTAAGGGCCTTCCCATTTTGGTGCTAGTTTGCCATGAGCAGGATTCGTGGTGTTTTGGAATGCTTTACTCAATACCATATCACCAACTTGGAATTTCCTGATCCTGACATTCTTGTTATAAGCTCCAGCTATCCTTTGTTGATAGCTAGCCAATCTTATCCTTGCTAAATCTTTGAGTTCTTCTATAGTATCCAGATCTTGAACCAAGTTTTCAGCATTTCCTTCAGGATCATGGATGCTTGTTCTTACAGTAGGGACCACCATCTCCGTAGGGATCACTGATTCAGCCCCAAACACCAGAGAAAATGGAGTTTGACCCGTAGCATTCTTGGGAGTTGTTCTATCAGCCCATAATACATAAGGTAGTTCTTCTGCCCATTTCCCTTTCTTAGATCCAAGCTTCTTTTTCAAATTGTTGATGATAATCTTGTTAGATGATTCTGCTTGACCATTAGCTTGTGGGTGGACTGGTGTTGATGTTATCATCCTAATCCCCCAGCTGTCACAAAAGTTAGTAGTTCGGCTCCCAATAAATTGAGATCCATTATCATAAACAATTTCAGAAGGTATGCCAAATCTAGTAATAATGTTTCTTTTGATAAAGGATATAACTTCCTTTTCTCTGACTTGTGCAAAAGCTTCAGCTTCTATCCATTTAGAAAAGTAGTCAGTCATAGCAAGCATAAACACTTTTCCTCCTAGTGTCTTAGGAAGTTTGCCAACTATATCCATTCCCCATCTCATGAATGGCCAGGCAGAGGATATAGGATGCAGGAGCTTCGCTGGTTGATGGAGGATGTTGCTATGTCTTTGACAGGCATCATATTTATTTGCATATTCCATAGCATCCTTCTTCATGGTAGGCCAATAATATCCTATTCTAAGGATCCTTGAGAACAATTCTCTGCCCCCAGTGTGGTTTCCACAATCTCCTTCATGAAAATCCTTCATAACTTCTTGAATTTCTGGATCCTCGATGCATCTTAAATATGGACGTGCAAGAGATCTTTTATATAAGATATCATTTAATATTGTAAATTGGGATACCTTGATTTTAAAAGCTCTAGGGTTTTCTCCGGTAGGAATCTCTCCGTATTGTATGTATCTCAGGATTGGAAGGATCCATGATCCTGGATTTGACTGTGAACCATCACTAGGTATGATTGCAGAATCCTCCACTATCTTCATGGCTGTGTGATCCTCAATAGCAGGAGCTAATATGTGGATAATGGGAATCTTCACATCCTCTGGAATCTTCAATAATGATCCAAGGTTGGCTAAAGCATCCACTTCTACATTTTCTTCCCTGGGTACCTGTGTCAAACTAAAAGAAGAAAAAGAGTCTTCCAATTTCTTGACTATCTCTAGATATTTGATTAGCCTTTCACCTTTAACAGCATAAGAACCATTGTAGTGGTTGGTAATTAATAAAGAATCAACATGTATCTCAAGATACCTGATCCTCATGTGCTTGGCAATTTGCAAACCAGCTATTAAGGCCTCATATTCAGCCTCATTATTAGTAGTTTGAAACTCACAAGCGATTGAGTAGGGTATAATGTCCCCCTTATGGCGAATTTAGTAGTATGCCTAGTCCAGTTCCCTTGACATTAGAATCCCCATCTGTGAAAAGCATCCAAGGATCTTTAGTCTCTTCAAGTTGTTGGACTTCCAATTCAGCTTCCCTTTGTAGGTCACTACTGAAATCAGCCACAAAGTCAGCCAAGGCCTGAGATTTAATGGCAGTTCTTGGTTCATATTTGATATCATATGCACTGAGCTTGACTGCCCACTTCGCCATCCTTCCTGACATTTCAGGTTTCCTGAGAACATTCTTAATAGGAAAGTTAGTCTTAACAATAATAGGGTGAGCCTCAAAATAATGACGTAATTTAGTAGATGCCATGATTAAAGCAAGAATAAGCTTCTCTATATGAGAATACCTGGACTCAACATCAAGTAGACTTTTACTTACATAGTATACAGGATGTTGAGTACCTTCATGATCCTTAACAAGGAATGCAATTACTGTCTTAGAGAAAACTGCTAAGTATAAGGATAATATCTCCCCATTCTCTGGTTTCATTAAAGCTGGAGCTGAGGATAGGTAATCCTTAAGAGATTTGAGGTCATTCTCATGCTTTTCAGTCCACTCAAACTTCTTATTCTTTCTCAGGATGTCATAGAATTCTTTGCATTTCTCTGATGACTATTATATGAATCTGTTCAAGGCAGCGATCCTCCCTGTCAATCTTTGCACATCCTTGGCATTGGCAGGAGACTTGATGTTCACAATTGTTTTGGTTAAAAATCACACAAGGATAATGCAACCAAATCTGATTTTGTGAGGTATGATACTTGGTTAATTGTATGAACGACAAGTATATGAAATCAACGATGAATACTGAGATTTATACGAGGAAAAAGCCCTTGATCTTTAGAAGATCTCCGGCATAAAAACCTCGGGTGATGGAAACTACCGATCACCAACTAAGATTAATCAAAAGAAGTTTACAACTCGGGATGATAACAAGCTTGTTACAAGGATCACTAGTGTGCAATGTGCAAAAAAGTATGAAATCACCGAGTAGTGTTTGAGAGCTGATAGAGAGCTGTTACGAGAGTGTGTGTATGCCAAAATTAGCTAAGTGTTCTAACTCAAGCTTGTTATCCCCATTTTAAATTAGAAATAACTACATTAACAAACTATCCGCAAATTATGCAAGCTCCCCACGACCTCCATAACGTCCATAAGAGCCAAGCACGTGCGGAATATTGAGGGAATATGCTCCAAGAATTTCGGTGAGACTTGGTCCATGCCTTTGCTCTTGCAAAACAAGCTTTCATACAAGATAGACAATTGTTAGTATAAGGATAACAATAAGGATCCTGAATCCTGATCCTGCAACGCCTACTGAGGATCCTTAATTCAAACAGAATTGAGGATCCATGACCCTGACAGCACTTGAGGATCCGTGATCCTTAGGATTGGAAAATCCTCCCCTAACAATTGCCCCCAAAATATAAGGAGTAAAGTGTAAATTTAGCGAGTTATATTTTCTTGATCTTATCTGCAACAAACTAACGGATATATAGCCGTTATGATCTAACTAGCCGTTACCGATCATACGTCATTGAAGCGACATCCCTGCAGAATCATCATTATAAATTCAAGTTAGAGATAAGGATCAATGTGAATTTAAATTCGAGCAATACTCCCTTTAAATCCACATTCGAAGATCAAGCAGGTACTTCTCTCTCTCCTTTTCTCTTCTCATTCTTGCTCTGTTCCTTCTTTCTCGAAATCTCTGAATCACAATGAAGTTACGATCATCCCCTGCTAAGGATCATCAGAAAGACAGTCCTTTGAAGAGCCAAGGGATCATCAAAGATTCTCCGAAGGAACGTTGCTGCTTTACTGATCCGGATATAGACCGAATTCGTCACTGCTTTCCGGCAGACTCTGTCTTTAAACCCTTTGACCCTACCGCTCTGAGTGACTTTGTCTCTGAAACCTGGGTTGCTTTTCCGGCTACCCCATTTCTGATCGGATACTCCTATCCTTTTCCTGCTTTCACCCAGTCCTTCTTCTCCCTTACCGGCATATCCTATGTTCAGGCAATGCCAATGATGTGGAGGGTTTTATTTACCATTGAAAGGATCATTGAGCAGGAGGATATAGAGTTAGGAATGTCTGAACTTGCTGAATTGTACAACCTTGTGAGCCATGGTTCACACCGCTTTCTATTCAAACACAAACCCAGTGAACCCCATCCAATCCTGAAAACCACCAAGAATGACACCAACTGGAAGAGACATTTCTTCTTCGTTAGGAGGGATTCTATCCCGGATGGGAAGGATCTTCCCAGAAAATAGGCCACCCATGGTAGGATAGGGGATCCTTAAAGAAGGATCATAGGATAACCTGTCTCTGCTGAGGATCACTAATCCCTTTCTGTATCTTTTATGCAGCTATATCTGTTTCTCACATCATTTCATCACCTACAACCAAGGAGAGGATCACCGCTTTCCGAAATCTTGATCCTGCAATAAGATCGTTTCAAGCAAACACCAAGGATTCTCAAGAAGTATCCTCAGGCTCCGTTACAATGTCAAGTAAGTATCCAAGTTTATATATGATTAAATATTGAAATGCAAATAAAACAAGAATACTTATCTGTTGTTTTGGATTGATAGGTGCTGGAAAATCCTCAAGATCAGCCTCCCGCTTTAGTGTCAGTGATCTCAGCACTGTGGCTCCCAGGTCTGGGAAGAAGAAGACTGCTGCTAGCCCGAGTGCCGTGGTTCCAAAGCCTGTCACCGCCAAAGGGGGAAAGAAGAGGAAGGCCTCTGAAGCTGACAATCTTGAAGGCTTGCCTCTTATCCGCCACCATTTCCAAGAATACTTTGCTGATGTAAGGATCACTGACTTAGCTTGATTATCATGCCCACTTGAGGATCATGTGATCCTGAACTTTACCTTGTCTTCTTTGCAGAAATTTGCTGAGGTCGAAATGTTGTTTGATGCATATGTTGAGGAGGAGGAGCAGAAGCACGTGGAGTTCCAGAAGATATTCTTGGCCAAGGATCAAACCATCTCTCGCCTTGAAAAGGATCTCGCTCTGGCAAAGCAGCAAGTGGTCATGGCCCAGATAGATGCTGATCATTAGAGGCACGACCTGCTGGAGGATGCTAAAGTCTCTGCTGCCATCACCATTGTTTTGGTCAAAAAATATGATGAGGATATTGCAACCAAACTCTCTGTTACGGGGTATGATGCTTGAAATGTAGAACAATGACAAGGATCACTTCAATGTAAATTGCACAAATGACACAAGGATTTATACGGGGAAAAAGCCCTTGATCAAGAGTTGATCTCCGGCATAAAAAACCCCGGGTGATGGAAACTACCGATCACCAAGCTCAAATAAATTAATAAATGTTTACAACTTCGGATAGTAACGAGCTAGGTACAAGGATCACTATCGTGTAATGTGTAAAAGTGAGTGAAAATGAATGAATGTTCGTCGAGAGCTTCAAGTGTGCGAGTATATGAGAGTGTGTGTAGCTGAAAAATGACTAAGTCTTCTTCCACTAGCTCGCTACCCCTTTTAAAATAGAAATATAACTACCAAACTAACTATCCGACTTTTGTGCCAAGCCCCCACGTTCTCCATAACGTCCATTTTTGGCCAAGCACGTGCAGAATAGTTTGGGAATATTCTCCAGGAATGTCGCCAAGACTTGGTCAAGCTTGTTATACCTACGAGATAGTACAAAACATAAGTAAACAATCGTCAGTACGAGGATCCTTAAAGTGATCCATGATCCTGATCCTGAAGCTCTTCTGAGGATCACCACCTGTCACAGAAGTAAGGATCACCAATTAGGATAACGAATAAGGATCACTAATTGTTAGAAAATCCTCCCCTAACAATTGCCCCAAAAATATAAGGAGTGATATGTAAAATGAGCGAGTTATGTTTTCTTGATCTTATCCGCAACTAACTATCGGATATATAGCCGTTGATATCGAACTAGCCGTTGCAACCTTGACATCACCGAAGTGACAACCCTGCATGATCATGATTATAAATAGGAGATAGAGATAGGATCAAATGCATTTAAATTTTCAGAGAGACTCCCTTTATAACTGCATTCCGAAGACGATCAGGTACTCTCTCTCTTCATCTTCTTCCCTCTCTTGCTCTGTTTTCATCTCTTTCCATCATTCCATCGAAGATGTTGCTCCGAAATTCCCCAGCCAAGGATCACCCAAAGAACAGTCCTCCGAAGAGCCAGGGGATCATTGAAGACTCCATTAAAGAACGCTGCCGCTTCAATGATGCTCAGATAGATAGGATCCGCCAGTGCTTGCCGGCGAACACCGAATTTAGGCCTTTTGACCCCAATGCCCTGAGCGATCATATCTCCGATAAGTGGGTTGCTTTCCCCGTCACTCCTTTCACCATAGGCTATACATATCCTTTTCCAGCCTTCACCCAATCTTTCTTTTCCCTAACCGGCATCTCTTATATCCAAGCCATGCCGATGATTTGGAGGGTTTTGTACACCCTTGAAAGGATCATCGATCAGGAGGGAATAGATCTAGGAATGGTAGAACTGGGAGAGCTGTATGATCTTACCACCTTTGGTTCTCATCGTTATTTGTTTAAACGTAAACCCGGTGAGGAACACCCGATCTTCAAAGCCACCAAGAATGATGCTAATTGGAAACGGCGTTTCTTTTTTGTCAAGAGAGATTCTATTGAGGATGGAAAGGATCTACCCAAGAAATGGGCTACCCATGGTAGGGTGGAGGATCCTGAGAAGGATCACCAGGAACTTTCTTTTGATGTAAGGATAACTTATATTTTTGCTTTCTTGTTATGCAGCTATCACTGTCTCACACCTCAAATTGTCCCCTTCTGCTAAGGAGAGGCTCCTTGCTTTCAAGAAACTTGATCCTGAGACAAGAACTTTCAAGACAACAACTCAAGATTCACAGGAGGTATCCTCAGGCTCTGTCACAATGTCAAGTAAGTATCCTTGTTTAAAATTTAAATAAACAGTGAAATATGAATTAAGAAAAGATACTTATCTTGTTTTGGTTGTGTAGGTGCTGGAAAATCCACCAAGTCCGCTTCAAAGTTCAATGTCACTGATCTCACTACTGTCAGATCCTCCAAGAGAAAAGCTCCTACCAGTCCAACAGCTTCGGTCCCCAAGGCACCCCTCAAAGGGAAGGCAATCAAGAAGAGAAAAGCCTCTGAAGCTGAGGATCTGCAGGGTTTGCCTCTGATCCGCCACCAATTCCTTGAGTACTTCAATGAGGTAAGGATCACTGTCTCTGCTCGTATATCCTGCTGACATATCCTGCTGATATATCCTGCTGATTTGAGGATCACTTAGTCCTGACCTTATCTTTTATCCTTTTTGCAGAAATTCTCTGAGATTGAGGATTATGTTGGCCACGTTGAGGATCAGGATAGGAAGATTGCCGACCTCCAGCAGGTTGCAGTGCTTAAGGACCTTACAATTGCTGATCTTCAGAAGGAAGTCCGGGATGCCAAACAGGAGACGGCCAAGGTGCTGATCAATGTTGACTATGAGAAGCATGAGATCACCGAAGACGCCAAAGTCTCTGCCGCCATAGCAATGTACAAGACCAAGCTGCAAATGGCCTTAGAAGCTCAGGATCCTGCTTTTGATAAGAGCACCTGGGATGTTGAAGGCTGGAAGGCAAGGCTGGTTGAACTGGACGATGAAGAGGCTGAGGAGGTTGAAGAAATCCTGACGATTGAGGCTGGAGGCAAGGGTGAAGGTGGTGAAACAAGTGGAGCTGGAGGTGAAAATGCAGCGAAGGTTTAGGCTGCATGATCGGGCGATGATGGATATATGTGCCAAGGCCGGAGCCCAATTTTTAAATTTGGTAGTAGTTTTTTGTGGTTGTGATGTTGAACAATTTGATGGTTTGTACTTGAACAATAGTTTTAGGATTAAGGATCATGTATGATCCTTTGGACAATAGGCAGGATTGCAATTGGTGGAGGGATCCTCTGTTTGGGGGATGAAGCCATTGTGATCCTGCCGCCTTTATATTCCTGCACTACTTTTGAACTTATTATCATGGACACCCTTTACCTACCCCAGCGGACGGGCCACGTTTTGCTGGTAGAAGCTCGGGTAGGTAATTTTGACAACCTTTTAAGGGTTAGTCTTTTGTTAATAAATAAAAACTTAACCTTTTGTCGCTTATCTTGTGTTGTTATCCTTTTTAATATCTTACTTTCTAACTGTTGTAATGTTCATTCTGTCTATACTTATCAAGCCTTGAAAAATATCCAAAAAACTTAGGATATGATCAGGATCACATATCCCATAACCGATAAGTTCTAAAAAGTGATACGATTTAAGAATCACAAGTTCAGTTGTCAAGTATAAGGGTTACTCAAATAAATAATGAATAGAGTTAAAAATAATTAAGGATCATACCTGAGGATCCAAGTTAGGATCCTAACCATAATAAGGATAACTGTAAGATAAACCTCAGAATGAAGTAAGGATCAAGGATCCCTAGTTGCT
>JARYGA010027074.1:0-48829 GCA_030545235.1 Helianthus tuberosus
TATCTGATCACTGCCCGTGCATCCTAAAGATCCCGAAAGATGGAGAGGTCAAGCGAAAATCTTTTAAATTTGCAAACTTTTTGGTTTTTAAACCTGATTTTCTTAAGATTGTTCAAAAGTATTGGGAGGCGAACATAGATGGAGTTCATCAGTTCCATCTGCTGTTCTAAAAATTAGTAAGGCGGAGAAGAAAAAGGTTACGTCGTTTAAGTTTGCGAATTTTTTAGTTCACAAACCGGGTTTTATGGATATTGTGAAGAGTAACTGGGACCGTAGTATTGTGGGGGTTCATCAGTTTCGTTTGGTTAAGAAGTTGCGTTATTTAAAGTCTCCACTTCGAGCTCTTTTGTACAAGCAGGGTAACTTGCATAAAAAAGTGAATGACTTACGTGGGAAACTAGATGCGATTCAACGGGAGGTTGAGCAAAACCCATTTGATGAAAGCCTTAGAACCGAGGAAGCAGATATTACTAGTCAATTCCAAGAAGCTAGTCTGGATGAGGAGCGTTTTCTTAAGCAGAAATCTAAAGTGGCTTGGTTAAGAGCGGGTGATGCTAATTCTAAATTTTTCCATATGTCGCTGAAGGCGAGAAATCATAGATGTCGAATTGATGGTATTTTGGACACTAATGGGAATTTCTGTGAAGGTGAGCTTGTGCCGAAAGCGTTTGTTAATCATTATGAAAATTTCTTAGGTTGTGAGGGAGAAATTTCGTTATCTGTTACTCCGGAGATCTTTTCAAATCGGCTTGACCAGAATGTTGCTGATAACATGATTCGGCCTATCACAATTGAGGAGATCAAATCAGCTATGTTTCCCATTGGTAATGATAAAGCACCAGGTCCTGATGGATACTCAGCGGCTTTCTTCAAGAGTACTTGGTCGATTGTAGACACTGATGTCTCGAATGCTATTATGGATTTTTTACTTCAGGTAAGCTTCTCCAGGAACTCAGCCATACACTTATTGTTCTCTTGCCTAAAATGACTACTCCAGCTTCGGTTAGAGATTTTCGGCCGATTGTCTGCTGTAATGTTATATACAAGTGTATTAGCAAGATTGTGTCTGATCGTATGAAAATGGCATTAAATGATATTATCAGCATCAATTAGTCAGCGTTTGTTCCGGGCAGAAAGATTTCGGATAACATTCTTCTTACGCAGGAATTAATGCATAATTATCACAAAGATTATGGCCCGCCTAGGTGTGCGTTTAAAGTTGATATTCAGAAGGCGTATGATACTGTTGATTGGAATTTTCTTAAAAACGTCTTAATGGGATTTGGTTTTAACCAAAAGATGATTAATTGGATTATATTATGTGTTGCTACTCCTTCTTACTCGATTTGTGTGAATGGTAGTGTCAACGGATATTTTAAAGGAAAGCGTGGCCTTCGGCAAGGAGATCCCATTTCTCCTTATCTTTTTACGTTGGTTATGGAAGTTTTGACGTGCATATTGCAAAAGGCTTCTTCTATTGATTCATCCTTCAGGTTTCATAACAAGTGTGAGCGCCAACGTATTATTAATCTTTGTTTCGCGGATGACTTGTTTCTTTTTGCTAGAGGTGATATCGGTTCAGCCAAGTGTATTATGAATGCTCTATCTCAGTTCACTGGTATGTCTGGGTTAATTCCAAGTGCTCAAAAGAGTTCTAGCTTCTTTTGTAATGTTTCTCAGCATGTTAAATCTGCTATTCTTGGAGTTATTCCTTTTAGTGAAGGTGAATTACCTGTTCGTTATTTGGGAGTGCCCTTAATTTCGTCAAGACTGCTATACAAAGATTGTAGTATTCTTGTTGAAAAGTTGGAGAATCGCATTATGAATTGGAAAATAGACTTCTTTCTTATGCAGGCAGATTACAACTTATCTTATCGGTGTTGTCTTCTATGCACGTTTTTTGGGCTTCAGTTTTAATTCTTCCTAATCGTGTGATCAAGGAGCTGGAAAGTAGAATGAGGAATTTTCTGTGGTCTCAAGATATCTCTTTTCAAAGAGGTAAAACAAAGGCTTCATGGAATTCTTTATGTCATCCGAAATATGAAGGTGGTCTTGGGTTGCGTCGGATTCAGGAGGTTAATAAAGCTCTTATGGTATCTCATGTTTGGAGCATTATTACCAGGCGTCAGTCTCTCTGGGTTCAATGGAATTCCCTCTTCGTGTTGCTGGAGCTGGAGCTGGAATTCCCTATTCGGACAGATTAAGGAATTCTAATTTTTGGGAATGTAGAATTCCCTCTTCGTGTTGCTGGAGCTGGAGGAAAATTCTTCAGTTAAGGCCGTTAATCAGACAGTTTATTTGGTCAAAAATTGGTGATGGTAAGATGACTTCAGCTTGGTTCGATCGATGGTGTGAATGTGGGCCGCTAGCGAACTTTATAACTCCAAGGGTTATTTCTTCTGCTGGTTTTCGATTGCATGCGTCGGTCCATGATATTTCGCATAATGGTGATTGGATCTGGCCAACGGCTTGGCGTGATCTCTATCCGGTGCTTATTGAGGTTGATAATATGCAGTTAAATACGAATACGAGGGACAGATTTTTATGGAAAGATGGTAACAATTTGTATGAGTATTCTACTGCTACTGTGTGGCATTCGATCAGGTCTAGGAATACGGAAGTGGACTGGGCTAAAGTGGTGTGGTTTTCGCAATGTATTCCTCGTCATGCATTTCTTATGTGGCTTATAGCGCGTCGGAAGCTTTTGACTCAGGACAAGATTTTACAATGGGATATGTCTAGAAGAAAGAACATGAATATGATGTGCTGTCTTCTTTGCTATGCTAATGTAGATTCTCATGATCACCTGTTTTTCGAATGTAAGTTCTCATCTCATGTATGGTGTTCGATCAGGGATAAGGTGAACATGGAAAGGGTTGAACCAAAGTGGATCGAAATCATGGATTGGCTTCAAGACAGGAGTACGTCTAAATCAACATTGAATTATTGTAGACGTCTTATAGTGGCTGCGGCTGCCTATTTTGTTTGGCCAGAGAGAAATGCTAGATTGTTTAGAAATAAAACAAGACCCCCGGATGCAATTGTTGATACGATTCTTCAGACAATTCGATACAAGCTTATGGGAGTGAAGTTTAAGAACACGGAGAGAGTCAGACGTTTTCTAGAAGTGTGGGATATTCATGGAGACGCTATGCTGGATGATGGAGGCTAATAGCTATTGGAGAAGTATTAGTTTCTAGATTATAGTCTAGTTGGTTTGTTTGTTTATTCTGGTTTTTGTTTGTTTTGCTTCGGCTTGTTTACTAGCATGGGGTATGTCCCATGTTAGAACTAGTATGGGTTTTCCATACTACTTGTTCTTTTGTTTTTGTGAATATATAGAATCACTGGGGTAACCCTTTACCCAAAAAAAAAAAAACAATATATATCTTTTTAACCAACAAAAATAAGAAATAAAAACTAGAAACAAGAAGCTTACAACTAGCTCCAAGGCTAGGGAAGATCACTAGAGAAAAAGATGACAAAGATTGTGACAACCCGTAACTTCGAGTTATAAATCGTTCGTTTCGCTCTTACAAATAAATATATATACTTATCTATTTTCGACAAATTAAATTTATACTCATTTAGTTTATAGTGTGCAAACGTGTAGTCGAAACCAAGTCCATTTGGTGATGAACTGACCCGAACCGTTTGAACCATGACATAAACCGCATAACCCGAAACTCTTGAGGTTCGAATCATGACATAAACACTATACATTAGTAACCGTCATAGTTATTAATAACAATGGTTTGTATGCATTACTTTATGTAAAATAAAAAAAAAAATAAATAAATAAATAAAACAATACTAATATAACACACCAACGAGTGGTGTGTGGCCCAATAAAGAAGCACCAATTATTATTATGAAATTCATTCAACTAATGACCCTCAAAATGGTTCGGTCCAATTAAACAAGCTGATAACCCAACCCAACATCACCATTCGGCCCACCCTTCCAAACCGCCATATTTACATGTATATGGTTATGCGTATCGTTTATGCAATCATATATCAAACCCTAACCTCCCCACTTCAAACTTGAGGCAGCCATTATCGTCACCACTCTTCTATCCAGCCAAAACACAGTTCCGGTCGCCGGTAAGCCCCGTTTATCTCGTCACTTTGTTTTACGAACGTGTTGTCTCGGTTTCGGCCCAACCTTAGCTTTGTTTGATGCCTGTGATTATGTGATTACATGAAACTATTATGTGAACTTGTGGTGAATATAAATGATAACATGGGAACCACGAAACTGTTATGCGAATCCGACCTATGAAATCATTAGACAGTAAATACCGAAACTTTTTAGTCGGAACCTGTTACCAACGAAAATACTCCCTGGATGAACCCGTATCCGATACTTGATATTCGTATACGTGATTATCCGAATCGACTAACTGAGAAATACATGAACGTGGTGATGTTTTATCATTTTTTTTATAATAAGAGTGGTAAAGACTCCTAAAAATTTATGCTTGAATGAAGTATACTTCATGGCTGGGGTATGGGTGTTAACCATTGAAAGCTTGTTCCTGTATTTTCATGGTGGGTACAATCAAGCATGCCCAATGTACAACCCAGTGATGCGTGTTAAGGATAAAGGTTAGAGATATAACTTGAATAATAGGCTAGTTAATCTTAATGAGTATATGTGTTGATTTGGGTTGTACACAAGTGGGCCGCATTTACATCAAAGTTTGTTTGGACCTCGGGCACAACAACAAGCAATTCGGTTATGTTTTTTTTTAAATGGGTTAGGTGCTTTGGTTGAGACTTATATGGTTTCGATACAAGATACTTGTAACTAAATGATCGTAAAGTGTTATGAATTAATGTTATTAGATGCATGTTCATGCTATAAATTGTATGTTATTATGTATGAGCTTTGATATGAAAATCATTATAACAATAAGGTGCCAATTGTGTTGTATATTGAACATTATGACCCAAACCATTAGTGCAAACTTAATGTGCGATTAGTTGAATGTTATGCCATACAATAACGCTAAGTGTGATTATGAAACTGTTTATGAAACCGTATGTGTGTAAATGGGTACACCTGTGGAACATGATATTGTATGCTACTTGACTTGTGACATGTACCAATACGTGAAATATTTAAATACGAATTTAATTTAATTAAGATGTGGTAATTATAATAGGACGTGATCGACTAAAGTGTTTTAACAAGTAAACTATCTGCCGAGCAAACCGAGGTGAGTTCACACTTTTCACAAGGCATGGGATTCCCAAGGGTTGGGAATGGGTAAAGGATTTAAACTAAAACCGCGTGATCTCCTAGTTTGGAACACGTACACACCCTCTTTATTGAAGGGTGACAACATGTGATAAGGATTTGATTGGAAACCTGCGTAATCTCCTAGTTTGGAGATTACGTACACACCCTCTTTATTGAAGGGTGACAACACGGATACTAGACCAAAACTCTCTATCATGAAGTCCCTCCTTTTTATATCGACTTAATCGCCGAGCCAATGGCGAGCGGGTCATTAGTTAGATAGCGCTATTTAGGTTTGACAAGCCTCACACCGTGCCGCAGAGGACGGGCGTGAACTAATGGATCTGGGCACTAGTCAATGATGATAGACATTGACGTCAGGGCACCAACTTATTTTAGTCAGTGGTCGATATGGTAAACAGGTCTAGTGGTTAACATGGGGAAGCCCCCACCAACTATGGATATGTTTGGGAAACAGGGTAAACTGATCAACTTACAACTTACAAATGAATTCCTGGTTTTTGAAACAACTTAACAATGAACACCAACTGTGAACTCGCTCAACTTTGTTGTTGACTCGTTGTTACATGCCTTGCAGGTCGTTAGGTACTTATGGAGCTTGCACGAGGAGGCGTGGTCGTTGTGGGACATGGACAACTGTGTGCCATGTTAAACATTTGAACTTATATTTGGTTTTGGATTTAATCATTTTGCTTCCGCTTGCAACTTAAACTATGTTTTGTTTGGACACCAATTATATTGGTTGGATTTTCTAATTACTTACATGCTTGTTCAATATGATTGGTGGCTGGATCCTGGTCAGTCACGCCTCCAGGCGGTGATACTCCGCTTGTGGATTTTGGGGGTGTGACAGATTGGTATCAGAGCCATTGGTTATAGTGAACTTGGTTTTAAAAAGGGGGAAAAGTTTTTTTTTAAAAACCAGACTATAACCTGTTCAGTGCTCGACGATCCACAACGACGCTTCGCTCCACGTGCAAGACTCAACACTCTAGGTGGTATGATTTATTTTTGTATTGCCTACTTTCTAGTTTACATTTACATTGTGTGTTGCATATGGTATGCCCAGTTAGAGTAGTAGCATGTTATCTATTAACCCTGATGCGTTATATATGACACCCGAATGTTTACTTGAAATTTGACAAGTGGTGGTCAAATTCTTTTTTGTTCCCTCGTCACCGCACTACGACCATTGTTTAGGTGTTCTAGCTAGTCATACGCTTATCTAGACATGACGTCGCCATCTGACCTCCGTACATTCGGATTGTACGTCAACATTCACGAAGACCAGACCTGGCTCAAACGTACTTGGATTTAGGAGAACTATACCTACGCATCCCTGTTGACGAACCTTATCACCTCCGCCTGTCATCGTCACCAGAAACGAAGCAGCCACAGTTACACGCCTTCGTCGTTTTGCAGCTCGCAATCTTACCCACCAAACTCTATTTTGGGACAAATGATACACTCGCGCGACCGCGATGCAACGAACTTCCCTTTTTGTGCCATGCCGCCATGCACCACTACTGGAAATTACTTCTAGACAACAGATTAGCTGGTCGAGTCCTTCGGTTATTGATGGACCCCTGTTTTCGCTCGATTCTTCGTATGAACCTCATTAATTCCCCGTTTCTTCGATTGGCAACTGATTTAACGAAATGCCAACAACCATACCATGATTTTCAACGATCACAAGACTACCTTATTACCTTGTTGGATGGTTTATTCATATTCTACTTGATTAGCCCTCACGTATACCCAACTTAGAGAATGGAAGCCATTACTGGTGAAATAGTCTTCAGGACAATTAGGGACAGAGTTGTGGATCACTCAACCTACCGGAAAACATGATAATTTATACGTTTACCTGACCCACCTTACACTACAAGATACGTACTCTAATGTCATGATAGTTTTTCTTTCATATGCGGAATCTTTGCACTAGGTCTTGCACCAACACGTGAATATTGATTAATGATATGTCCAATTTCTATCATTGGCTTGGACCAAACCATCGCCCTCTTACCACAGTGACCTTACGTTCTCACTACTCCATGCTGAGATACTGAAACGAACACGCTCTAGCTTAAAGAAAGTGGAAGGCTCGACT
Source organism: Helianthus tuberosus (assembly GCA_030545235.1). Lineage (NCBI taxonomy): Eukaryota > Viridiplantae > Streptophyta > Magnoliopsida > Asterales > Asteraceae > Helianthus > Helianthus tuberosus. The sequence goes on from JARYGA010027074.1 coordinate 7,379, forward strand.
TTCGATCATTGGTGATCACTCCTCGAAACCTTGAGGGTGGCGGTGTATTGTTGATACGATCATACTCCCTTGAACACGTTTTCGCATTTTTCCTTTGGAACCTCACAACTACACAGACGTAAGTTGGATTCATTCGCAAGACCCAAGGAACTATCTAACTACTGGTTTTCGAATGAACTTATGGTTTTTGAAAACAACTTTAAACTGAACATACCTGAAGAACTCAGCGGAGTTCACAACGTATTCCCCGTGTCAAATCTGAAGAAGTGTCTGTCAGATGAGACCCTCATAGTTCCTCTCAAGGAACTCACTATCGACGATCAGTTTCGATTCGTCGAGGAACCTGTAGAGATTACAGACCGAGATGTTAAGATTCTCAAGCATACCAGAATACCTCTTGTTCGAGTTCGCTGGAACTACCATCGTGGCCCAGAGTTCACCTGGGAACGAGAAGACCAAATGAAACTCAAGTATCCCCAGTTGTTCGAGAAAAGTGCAACCACTACTGAGGCTGAAGCTATTGCGGAATTTCGGGACGAAATTCCAAACCAACGGGGGAATGATGTGACACCCCCGGGAAAACCAGGAAACCACGCAACCTAACTAGCTTTCTCAGTGTCTACGTGCAAAATTTCGGGACGAAATTTCCTTTAACTTGGGGATGATGTGACAACCCGTAACTTCGAGTTATAAATCGTTCGTTTCGCTCTTACAAATAAATATATATACTTATCTATTTTCGACAAATTAAATTTATACTCATTTAGTTTATAGTGTGCAAACGTGTAGTCGAAACCAAGTCCATTTGGTGATGAACTGACCCGAACCGTTTGAACCATGACATAAACCGCATAACCCGAAACTCTTGAGGTTCGAATCATGACATAAACACTATACATTAGTAACCGTCATAGTTATTAATAACAATGGTTTGTATGCATTACTTTATGTAAAATAAAAAAAAATAAAAATAAATAAATAAAACAATACTAATATAACACACCAACGAGTGGTGTGTGGCCCAATAAAGAAGCACCAATTATTATTATGAAATTCATTCAACTAATGACCCTCAAAATGGTTCGGTCCAATTAAACAAGCTGATAACCCAACCCAACATCACCATTCGGCCCACCCTTCCAAACCGCCATATTTACATGTATATGGTTATGCGTATCGTTTATGCAATCATATATCAAACCCTAACCTCCCCACTTCAAACTTGAGGCAGCCATTATCGTCACCACTCTTCTATCCAGCCAAAACACAGTTCCGGTCGCCGGTAAGCCCCGTTTATCTCGTCACTTTGTTTTACGAACGTGTTGTCTCGGTTTCGGCCCAACCTTAGCTTTGTTTGATGCCTGTGATTATGTGATTACATGAAACTATTATGTGAACTTGTGGTGAATATAAATGATAACATGGGAACCACGAAACTGTTATGCGAATCCGACCTATGAAATCATTAGACAGTAAATACCGAAACTTTTTAGTCGGAACCTGTTACCAACGAAAATACTCCCTGGATGAACCCGTATCCGATACTTGATATTCGTATACGTGATTATCCGAATCGACTAACTGAGAAATACATGAACGTGGTGATGTTTTATCATTTTTTTTATAATAAGAGTGGTAAAGACTCCTAAAAATTTATGCTTGAATGAAGTATACTTCATGGCTGGGGTATGGGTGTTAACCATTGAAAGCTTGTTCCTGTATTTTCATGGTGGGTACAATCAAGCATGCCCAATGTACAACCCAGTGATGCGTGTTAAGGATAAAGGTTAGAGATATAACTTGAATAATAGGCTAGTTAATCTTAATGAGTATATGTGTTGATTTGGGTTGTACACAAGTGGGCCGCATTTACATCAAAGTTTGTTTGGACCTCGGGCACAACAACAAGCAATTCGGTTATGTTTTTTTTTAAATGGGTTAGGTGCTTTGGTTGAGACTTATATGGTTTCGATACAAGATACTTGTAACTAAATGATCGTAAAGTGTTATGAATTAATGTTATTAGATGCATGTTCATGCTATAAATTGTATGTTATTATGTATGAGCTTTGATATGAAAATCATTATAACAATAAGGTGCCAATTGTGTTGTATATTGAACATTATGACCCAAACCATTAGTGCAAACTTAATGTGCGATTAGTTGAATGTTATGCCATACAATAACGCTAAGTGTGATTATGAAACTGTTTATGAAACCGTATGTGTGTAAATGGGTACACCTGTGGAACATGATATTGTATGCTACTTGACTTGTGACATGTACCAATACGTGAAATATTTAAATACGAATTTAATTTAATTAAGATGTGGTAATTATAATAGGACGTGATCGACTAAAGTGTTTTAACAAGTAAACTATCTGCCGAGCAAACCGAGGTGAGTTCACACTTTTCACAAGGCATGGGATTCCCAAGGGTTGGGAATGGGTAAAGGATTTAAACTAAAACCGCGTGATCTCCTAGTTTGGAACACGTACACACCCTCTTTATTGAAGGGTGACAACATGTGATAAGGATTTGATTGGAAACCTGCGTAATCTCCTAGTTTGGAGATTACGTACACACCCTCTTTATTGAAGGGTGACAACACGGATACTAGACCAAAACTCTCTATCATGAAGTCCCTCCTTTTTATATCGACTTAATCGCCGAGCCAATGGCGAGCGGGTCATTAGTTAGATAGCGCTATTTAGGTTTGACAAGCCTCACACCGTGCCGCAGAGGACGGGCGTGAACTAATGGATCTGGGCACTAGTCAATGATGATAGACATTGACGTCAGGGCACCAACTTATTTTAGTCAGTGGTCGATATGGTAAACAGGTCTAGTGGTTAACATGGGGAAGCCCCCACCAACTATGGATATGTTTGGGAAACAGGGTAAACTGATCAACTTACAACTTACAAATGAATTCCTGGTTTTTGAAACAACTTAACAATGAACACCAACTGTGAACTCGCTCAACTTTGTTGTTGACTCGTTGTTACATGCCTTGCAGGTCGTTAGGTACTTATGGAGCTTGCACGAGGAGGCGTGGTCGTTGTGGGACATGGACAACTGTGTGCCATGTTAAACATTTGAACTTATATTTGGTTTTGGATTTAATCATTTTGCTTCCGCTTGCAACTTAAACTATGTTTTGTTTGGACACCAATTATATTGGTTGGATTTTCTAATTACTTACATGCTTGTTCAATATGATTGGTGGCTGGATCCTGGTCAGTCACGCCTCTAGGCGGTGATACTCCGCTTGTGGATTTTGGGGGTGTGACAAAGATGGATGATGAAAGCAAATGAGAAGGATTCTTCAAGATCTTCAAGCACCAAGCTCCATGAATCACCTTCTTGCACTAGGAGATGAGCTAAAAATGGGTGAATGGTGGTTGCAAGGTGGTGGTGGTGGCGGCACCTACTAGGGCCGAGAGGGAGAGAGAGAGTTTGAGGGATGTGGAGTGAAGTTGATGAAGTGAAATGATATGGAATGATCTTGGCCTCCATACTTATAATCTTCTACTCAATATCATGGCAAGTAAATAAAGCAAGTTGTCTAATAAAATATTGAAATAAAATCTTGGTGGGGTCCTCCACTTGGGGCCGTAAATCATAAGGGGGGGGGGGGGGTAATTGTAACTTGCAAAGGTAAGTAGGTAAATGGTTAGGAGGTTAAGTGTAATATTTAGTGTTATATGTGTATGACACATTTTATAGTGTGTTGGGGTATTCGGGGACCATAACTAGTTCAAAAATAATAAAACAATGTTTCTGGCAAAATTTTGGTGTTCCGGGTAATGTCCGGTTGTTCGGTTAGATACCGGTTCGTTAAAGTGCTAAGTTGTACCGTATAGTGTCTCTTATGTAACTTTTTGTGACACTATTTATTCCCAACACTTAGGAAAGCATTCAGGACCATTTAGTCAATTTTCTGCAATATACTAGTATGTTAAAAAGCTGAATTTTGCTGAAAAATGCAGAATTCTGCACTTAAAGTGAGTTTTAGGCACTTTCCGGCACTCAAACTATCACCTAGTGACACAGTTTTATGGTCCTCACTTCCCTACACACCATACTAGTGTAGTACCTTGTCCCTGGCCCATACTGGGTCTCAAAACACTGTCTGTCTATTTAGTGAACCCTGTCAGCATATTCCCGTTCTATCCGTTAACTGTGCTAACTGTGCTTTGTGCATAATGTATGTCAATAAAGTCTGTATGTGATAATGATGTGACATTATGTAATATGTGATGCACATGTAAGTATGATGCAGTAATCAGAAAGTAGTTAAGTAATTTAGCACAGTCATTAAGCACTTAATTATAATTAATTAATTGTACGGATACCTGGTTTCATGAGGGTTGTCACATTCTCCCCCCGTTAAGAAAATTTCGTCCCGAAATTTAAGTTCTGCTTCTAGTTGCAGGGGTCTTAGGGAACAAATGTGGGTATTTTTCCTTCATACGATCCTCACGCTCCCAAGTGAACTCTGGGCCGTGTCGCGCGTTCCAACGAACCTTGACGAGTTTGACACTACTCCGCCGCGTCTTGTTAACCTTCCAATCAGTAACCTCAACAGGCTCTTCAACAAAGTGGAGTGTGTCGTTAATGTGAACTTCGTCGGCAGGTATGACAACTGTTTCTTGAGTTGGACTCTTTTTCAGGTTAGATACATGAAATGTATCATGAACACCATTCAGTTCTGCGGGTAGATCCAACTTGTAAGCTACAAGACCAACCCTTTCCAGGATTTTAAATGGTCCAATGTATCTCGGGTTCAGCTTCCCACGCTTCCCGAAGCGTGCTACACCCTTCCAGGGTGAAACCTTTAACAAAGCCATATCTCCTACCTCAAATTCCAGAGGTTTACTTCTTTTTTGGGTAAAGGGTTACCCCGATGATTCTATATATTCACAAACTCAAAAGAACAAGTAGTATGGAAAACCCATTAACATGGGACATACCCCCATGATAGTAAACAAGCCGAAGCACAGCAAACAAAAACATCCAGATAAAACAATCAAGAACAACTAGACTATAATCTAGAAAATAAGACTCTTAAATATGAATAATCTATTAGCCTCCATCATCAAGCATAGCGTCTCCATGAATATCCCACACTTCTAGAAATCGTCTGACTCTATCCGTGTCCTTAAACTTAACATATCTTCCAATGTTTGAATCGTTTGCTCACTCTGGCCAAGGGCTTCAAATGGTGCAGCTTGGATACTCGCATGGTAGCTGTTGTTGTATGAGAATTTTACCAAGGGTAAGTGAGCGTCCCAACTACCGCCCAAATCCATCACGCAAGCTCGTAACATATCTTCCAATGTTTGAATCGTTCGCTCACTCTGGCCATCTGTCTGTGGATGGAATGCAGTACTCAAATTCAATTGAGAACCAAAAGCTTCTTAGAAGGACTGCCAAATCCTTGACACAAACCTTCCATCTCTATCAGAAATAATTGAGAGAGGCACCCCATGTCGTGCAACAATCTCTCTCAGGTATAGCTCAGCAAGCTTGCTTGTATTATCTTTTTCTCTGATTGGTAAAAAGTGTGCAGACTTGGTTAGACGGTCCACGATTACCCAAATCGTATCGTGACCTCTGGGTGTTCTTGGCAATTTCGTTATGAAGTCCATTGAAATCTGCTCCCATTTCCACATGGGTATTTCGGGTTGTTGCAGAAGACCTGAAGGCTTCTGATATTCGGCCTTTACCTTGGCGCAAGTCAAACATTTGCCAACATATGTCGTAACATCACCCTTCAATCTCGGCCACCAATAGAAATCCTTTAAATCCTGGTACATTTTATCCGATCCTGGATGGATCGAGTACCGTGACTTGTGAGCCTCATCAAAAATAACGTCTCTCAGACCACCAAAGAAAGGAACCCAAATTCTTCCCAAGAAACACAATGTTCCATCCTTCTTTGGTACCAATTGCTTCTCCATCCTCCGGAGATGTTCATTCTCAAGATTCTCCCTTTTAAGAGCTTCCCTCTGCGCAGCACGAATGCGCAACGTGAGGTCTGTCTGAACAATCATTTCCAAAGCCCTAACCCTTATGGGCTTGATTCTTTCCTTCCGACTTAAGGAATCGGCGACTACATTCGCCTTCCCTGGGTGATACTTGATTTCACAATCATAGTCGTTCAACAACTCTACCCATCGTCTTTGTCTCATGTTGAGCTCTTTCTGATCAAATATATGCTGCAGGCTCTTGTGATCAGTGAAGATTGTGTGCATCGCGTGCCATACAAGTAATGTCGCCAAATCTTTAATGCAAACACCACAGCGCCTAGTTCCAAATCATGTGTGGTGTAGTTCTTCTTGTGAACCTTCAGTTGACTTGAAGCATAGGCTATAACCTTCTGTCGTTGCATCAGCACGCAACCTAAACCTTGACGCGAAGCGTCGCAATATACCACGAAGTCGTCAGTGCCTTCGGGTAGAGATAAAATTGGTGCATCGCAAAGCTTGTTTTTCAATAAATGAAATGCTTCTTCTTGCTTGTCTCCCCATTCGTATTTCTTGTCTTTCTGTGTGAGGGAGGTCAATGGTTGAGCGATTTTCGAGAAATCCTCAATAAATCTGCGATAATAACCTGCCAAACCTAGAAACTGTCGAATCTCGGTTGGCGTCTTTGGAGTCTCTCAATTCTTGATTGCCTCGATCTTTGTAGGATCCACATGGATTCCATTTCCATTAACCACGTGACCAAGGAACTGAACCTCACATAGCCAGAACTCGCACTTTGAGAACTTCGCATACAACTTCTTTTTCTTAAGCAGTTCTAAGATAGCCCTTAGATGTTGCTCATGTTCTTCCTTCGTCTTCGAGTAGATCAAAATGTCGTCAATGAACACGATCACAAACTTATCAAGATACGGCTTACAAACTCTGTTCATCAAATCCATGAATACTGCTGGCGCGTTTGTCAGACCAAACGACATAACCAGGAACTCGTAATGTCCATATCGAGTCCTGAAGGCAGTCTTCGGAATACTCTCTTCTTGTATACGTAACTGGTGATAACCCGATCGAAGATCGATCTTGGAGTAATAACTCGAACCTTGTAGTTGATCGAACAGGTCATCTATCCTTGGCAAAGGATATCTATTCTTGATAGTCAACTTGTTTAGCTCGCGGTAGTCGATGCACATGCGAAAACTACCGTCCTTCTTCTTGACAAACAAAACTGGAGCTCCCCAAGGCGAGAAGCTTGGCCTGATAAATCCTTTATCCAACAGCTCCTGAAGTTGCGTTGACAGTTCTTGCATCTCGGAAGGCGCAAGTCGATAAGGTGCCTTAGCCACAGGCGCAGCACCTGGAACTAAGTCAATGTGGAACTCGACTTGTCGCTGCGGCGGCAATCCTGGCAATTCTTCTGGAAAGACTTCAGGATACTCCTTCACGACTGGAATATCTTCTATCTTTGGCTCAGCGGCTTCCTTATCCACGATGTGCGCCAAGAAGGCAGCACATCCCTTCTTCAAACATTTTCTAGCCTTCAAGCAACTAATGATCCTCAAGGGCGTATCGCGCTTCTCTCCGTGTACCACAATCATTTCTCCATCCGCCATTGGGATGCGAATGGTCTTCTCGTGACATACAATTTCGGCTCTGTTGCTTGACAACCAATCCATTCCTACTACCATGTCGAAGCTTCCCAACTCGACTGGCAGTAGATCCAGTGTAAACTTGTGCTCTCCCAGCTCTATTACGCATCCTCTGATGACTTCATTCGTTTCAACTAGCTTTCCATTAGCCAGTTCAATTGAGTACGGAATGTCTAACTTAATAGCAGTTAATCCAAGCATACTTTTAAATTCTAGCGATACAAAACTATAGTCGGCACCAGTGTCAAATAGAACAGATGCAAAGCGTTGATTAATAGGGAACGTACCAGTAACCACATTAGGATCTTGGTGTGCCTCCCTCGCACTGATATTGAAAACTCTTCCTTGTGCTTGATTGAGTTTCGGGCATTCCCGCTTAAAGTGCCCCATGTCTCCACAATTGAAACACCCTGGTCCTCGACCATTCCCATTACCATTACCGCCTCGATTGATGTTCGCTCCCCGGTTACCAGCTTGATTCCCAGCATTTCCACGATTTCCATTTCCGCCATTTCCTCCCGGTTGGTGGTTTCCATTCCCACCTCCATAACCCCTTTGATTACCACGACCAACAACAGTACCAGCCCAGTATGTTTCTTTTGAGTGGCCAGTCTTCCCACAAGACTCACATTTCTTAAATCTGCACTGGCCGGGGTGATGATATTGGCATACATCACATTTGGGCAGAGCGCCCATGTACCCTCTGCCTTTGTTTTCGGCACCAGTTCTGGCCTTGGCTGGTGCGCTTCCCTCTTCTTTCTTGCTGGCACTGCTGGTACCCTTTTTGAAGTTTGAGAACTTCCTCTTGTTCTCACTCGATGGTTCAACGTGTGTTTCCTTCTTTTTCGGGTCAGAGATTGAAAACTTGTTTAACCGAATAGCTTCTTCAGTCAGTGACACGCTCAGGTCGATAGCTTCAGTAATTGTCGGCGGCTTGGACGTTGTTACCATACTCATGGTCTGGGGTGCCACCCCCCAAATGAAATGCTCAACGCACTTAAATTCCGGTGTAACCATGTATGGTACCACATGAGATAGATCGTGGAATCTTTGCACATACTCGGCGATCTTCGGGCCGTCCATCTTGAGGTTCCAGAATTCGGTTTCTAATTTCTGGATCTCAGCCCTGGAGCAGTATTTCTTTCGCATGAGCTCCTTCAGCTCGTTCCAAGTTAACGCGTAAGCCGCTGCCTCCCCCAGAGTTTGGACCTGGAGATTCCACCACGAAAGCGCTCCATCTATGAACAGACTGGAGATGTAGGTAACTTGCTAATCTGGTGCGCATTTGCTCATTCTTAATACCGAATCGGTCTTCTCTGCCCATCGAACAAAACCTACAGCACCCCCGGTGCCGTCAAAATTCAGCGGTTTACAGTCTAAAAACTGCTTAAAGGTACATCCTGTACAAGTAACATCATTCACAGGAAGTATTAGCAATTGCACATGGAGTGTCCAAATGTAACGTAATGTGTCTCAAACGACTTAAACATTACCACGTGGTGGGTTGTTCCTTGAGGTATTCCCGCTAGTTTCGGCGCGTGAGGCCTCGTAATCCGCTATTGCTCGGGAGATCCTTTCCTGGAGTTCGGCCTCAGTAGTGGGCAAACGGTTTTCTCTTCGTGGAGGCATCTTTTATAAGAAGATCGCGTTGGTCAGGTCATAACAAGTATAGTAAGTATGTAATACGCGCATGTAGTAACATTCATCAACACAATAACACATAACATCCCATGTCATAACACAAACCAAATAATCCAACAACGCATGTAATGAGAACGTTGCGATTGAGCTATCATATAACAAGACCACAAGTACAGTTTACAAGTTTTACAAATGTATCGTACATCAAAAGAGACTAAGGGTCACATCACCCTTGTCTAAATCGTCTAACAATATGCAACAACCAAAAGTCAAATGTCAAAAGTCATAAGTCATCATGTGGTCTTCAAAATGCTGTGCAATCAGGCTCAATAGCTGCGCTCTCATCAAAAGCATGATATCTGCAACAAACCAAAAACCCCTAAGCTGATGGTGGGGGAGGAGGAGGTGGAGGAATGAAAAGCAGACGGCGCATACGCGCTAGCTCCTCCTCTAGCGTATGAACAAGCTGCAACAAGCAACAATCTGCTGCTCCATCGTGAGAAAACGGATATCAAAATCCGGATAGGGAAATAGTTGAGCAGGTGGAAAAGCAGACTGTGATGGATCAGTACCAGGTGGAGGATGATGGATCCTCTCCAACTCCGCAACTCGACGACTCAACATATCCTGCTGTAACTGTAGTGACAAAAGTATATCATCCGTCGTGTATCCAACGTGAAAGGGATGGTATGGATCTGTAACGGGCATGACGTTGGGCGAAGACCACATAAATGGCTCGCCCGTGGGTGCAGAAGAAGAAGCAGCGTGTGGAAACTGTGGCATGAACTGATCGGCTCCTGGCACAAAAGGTATGTGAGTGTGCGGCTGACTCGAAGGTCCTTCCCCTGGACGGGGAGGAGGAATGTCCTGAAGAAATGTGATGGGTAAATCTGCGCGGTGCGCATCTGAAAAGTGTGGGTGAAACTGTGTGACATCAACGGGTGCCTGGACAGGTGCAAAAGGGGGAGTAGCTGGTCTGACAAAAGGAGGATAGTCGTCGTCATCCTCAATCCACCCATTACGGGTGTGAGCATATCTGGGATCAATGTGGGTAGCAAATGGTGCATGGTCAACAAACACAGGGACCGGGTCGGGCAAGGGTGGTGCAATAACTGGAACGTCAGCAGGGATAGGGTCGTGCACAAGGGGAAGATCATGAGCAAGAACGGGCTCAGGTGCAATCTCCGGCTCTGGGTCAGCTGGAGCAAGCTCATGATCAGCAGGTATATCAGGGAGCTGATCATCGGGAAAAACAAGTGCCTCAACAGGCTACTCCTCAGGGATAAACTCCATCTCATGGTCTGGATCAAAATCGTGTGGGAAGTCAGGGATGAACCCAAAACCCAACTGTGGAACGGGCGCTTTAGACATAGCAGTGTCGGAATCAGTGTCTGTGGGATATCGCTGTACTCCTAGTGCATGAAGAGTAGAAGACGACACGGACTCAAACGAGTCGGGACCAGACTAGTCAGATAAATCAGGAACCTCGACAGGTGGCAAAACAATGGCATCGACAACTGGAATCTCATCAACAAGGACAACAAAGTCATCAATCGGAATATCAGCAAGTGGGATAGCGACATCGTCATCAATCGGAGCCCCGCCATCCTGGTCATCCTCAGGGGGACCCTCGATGAAGAGATCGACGTCATCGTCCGGCATATCGTCGAGAGGTAGATCCTCAACAGGAAAAGCAGCAAGAGGAATAGGTGTAGGGATCTGAGCAAGAGGTAGATTCCCCTCAAGAAAACCATCAGCTAAAGGTACATCTCCGAAATCCGGTAAGGCGAAGGGCTGAAAGTCATCGTCGTCACTGCTCGTAGTATCTGAAGTGAAAACCTCGTCCTCTGGAAGGATCTCGTCGTCTGATGCTATGGCTATCGGGTCTATAGTGTCTGACACTCCACTCTCGGAGGAAGATGACATGATGTCTGTGACAAAACAATCACACATATGTACATATATCAATGATCATTAGATAAGCATGTAAGCAATGACAATGTAAGCAAGTAATCATCCTAGCCTTCCCAGACTATCCCACCTGGTCTCTTAGACTGAACTCCCTAGTCTCTCAGACTAACTCCCTGGTCTCTAAGACCAAACCTCCCAGTCTCTAAGACTAATTCCTTGGTCTCTAAGACCAAACTTTCCCAGTCTCTAAGACTAAATTTCCCCAGTCTCTAAGACTGACCTCCCTCAGTCTCTAAGACTGAACTCCCTCAGTCTCTAAGACTGAATCTCCCTCAGTCTCTAAGACTGACTTATAAACATAGCCTTTTTGAAATGTGTACTTGTGCCTTTTATTTGTAAAAATGTTTGTTCCCTTGATCTGGACATTTTATGTATGCAATGTAAAAATGTTTTTGTGAGAGCCCTGATGATCATATTCTAGACTCGAGAAAGGATCCTAGTTCGCTATGATCGAGGCTCTGATACCAAGCTGTCACACCCTGACTTTTGCGGAAGCGTGGTTATTTGGTGTGACTTCTTAATACCATAGCATTCAATCATAACAATGCTAAATGATAAAACTAAAAAGACATTCATCCATTAATTATGTTTAGAAAATAACACTACAACTTGTCGTGAAAACATCGATACCAAATTACGTTACAAACCATGACTTGTCTAACTGAGTTCATAAAGACTCCACAAACGACTTTAAATAAAACCTGAGTTTGGAAACATGTATCCCATCCAGGAATAGGATACACCCCCTAAACTCAACAACCATGGATAACATCTTTTGTTAAAACGCAGCTTGAAGACACATGCATACCCTTGCCAGATCCACTAGTTCCCTAAAATACATGTAGTTTAAAAATATCAACAAAAAGTTGAGCGAGTTCATGTGTTCGTGAGTATGTATAAAACCTTGTATTCAATGTATGTATGAAAGTCCCTGGTATGTAGCAATAAGGAAAAAGAGATCACTAATGGGTTGCAAAGCCAATGGTATGTGTGAAATGGTGCAGGAAAACTCAAACCTAGCAAATTTGTACCGGGCTTCCGGCTGGAAGACATAGTCACCACTATGGGCCGCCCCGGCCTCATGGGTGTGGGCTCACTACACCCAAGTAGATCTATCACTCATGTCCCTCGGTCCTACGACGAGGATTAATAGCCTTAAGTGTTGTACCCACCCTTCACATGATCTAGTAGTAAACCCTCCTTAGGCTAACCATACCATGTATATAAATGTCTGTAATAATTGTAACATGTATTCCACCCCCGAAGTATAAAACTGAAAACAGTTAAAAGAAAAGGGGGACATGAACTCACAGTATTGCGTCCTTAGCTCGTAACCCAAACTCTGTCAGCAAACACGACTACCTACAGTGTACTAACGTATTAGACGAACGGGCCGTGCTTTTGCTTAGTATTAATGTTTTGAGTTACGTTTCTTATATTATTCCGAGTTATAATTACTTGTCAAAGTAATTAATATTTCAACTTAAATTATATTGGTTTAGGAATAATTGTTTAAACAATATTTCTATATTAATACTTCTCAAATATTTAACTTCGTATTTTCCTTCCCAAGGATGGGGTATTTTATACATGTATCTTCGTATTATTGTAATTGTAATTTCCGAAATAATATATTCCCAAGTCTCACTTTATCTTTTATTTTTCAAGAAATAATTTTATTTTCAAGTTCATGTTTGTAAGAGAGGATGATCTTCTTGGGTTAACATATAACCATCCTCTAACTTGCTAAATCATGTGTTTAATCACAATTTAGCAAGCTCCTTATGATGATCAACATCATAAATTCAAGTAAATAACAATCAAGTGCCATGCATGTTTTTAACAACATTAATCCAACAGGATTTCATCATTTTTAAGCTTCATGTTTATGATTCTTGTTTATGTTCTTTTAGTGTTCTTGTGATTCATAACAATATATATCTTTTTAACCAACAAAATAAGAAATAAAAACTAGAAATAAGAAGCTTACAACTAGCTCCAAGGCTAGGGAAGATCACTAGAGAAAAAGATGACAAAGATGGATGATGAAAGCAAATGAGAAGGATTCTTCAAGATCTTCAAGCACCAAGCTCCATGAATCACCTTCTTGCACTAGGAGATGAGCTAAAAATGGGTGAATGGTGGTTGCAAGGTGGTGGTGGTGGCGGCACCAACTAGGGCCGAGAGGGAGAGAGAGTTTGAGGGATGTGGTGTGAAGTTGATGAAGTGAAATGATATGGAATGATCTTGTGATCTTGGCCTCCATACTTATAATATTCTACTCAATATCATGGCAATTAAATCAAGCAAGTTATCTAATAAAATATGGAAATAAAATCTTGGTGGGGTCCTCCACTTAGGGCCGTAAATCATCAAGGGGGGGGGGTAATTGTAACTTGCAATGGTAAGTAGGTAAATGGTTAGGAGGTTAAGTGTAATATTTAGTGTTATATGTGTATGACACATTTTATAGTGTGTTGGGGTATTCAGGGACCATAACTAGTTCAAAAATAATAAAACAATGTTTCTGGCAAAATTTTGGTGTTCCGGGTAATGTCCGGTTGTTCGGTTAGATACCGGTTCGTTAAAGTGCTAACTTGTACCGTATAGTGTCTCTTATGTAACTTTTTGTGACACTATTTATTCCCGACACTTAGGAAAGCATTCAGGACCATTTAGTCAATTTTCTGCAATATACTAGTATGTTAAAAAGCTGAATTTTGCTGAAAAATGCAGAATTCTCCACTTAAAGTGAGTTTTAGGCACTTTCCGGCACTCAAACTATCACCTAGTGACACAGTTTTATGTTCCTCACTTCCCTACACACCATACTAGTGTAGTACCTTGTCCCTGGCCCATACTGGGTCTCAAAACACTGTCTGTCTATTTACTGAACCATGTCAGCATATTCCCGTTCTATCCGTTAACTGTGCTAACTGTGCTTTGTGCATCATGTATGTTAATAAAGTCTGTATGTGATAATGATGTGACATTATGTAATATGTGATGCACATGTAAGTATGATGCAGTAATCAGAAAGTAGTTAAGTAATTCAGCACAGTCATTAAGCACTTAATTATAATTAATTAATTTTACGGATACCTGGTTTCATGAGGGTTGTCACAGAAACGTCGGGGAGTCATGTCACAGAATCATTGTATCATAACACATGGAGTTTAAGGTTTTGTATAATTAGATAAAATGCTTACATTGTCTTAGATTAAACGGAAAACATAACATAAGTTAAACTGTCTTGCATGATTTTAAGTCACTAAGGCCCAAGTCCGCCCTAAGTGTAGCATGATCAACATCAAACATTAGCCCCTAAAACACATGTGAAAATAGGTACGCCATCATAAAAATCCCTGTGAGTAACATAGGTTTTGTTGATGAGGATTCATGACTTAAATGTTAAAAGAATTGTTTAACGAAAAAGTTATCATGAACTTATAAAACGTTTTCTTTTATAAAATCATAAGAAAATCAATATGAAAATCAAATGATTTAAAAGAAATAATGCATGATTAAATAAATAACCAAATGATAATGATTTGTATAAAATATGTCATGTCTTGTAATAAAATATCATGTCTTGTCTAAAATATGTCGTGTTTTGTATAAAAGATGTCATGTCTTGTCTTTGTCGAAGTGGTTCAGATAACGCCACGATATATAAAGTAATAAAAGCACTTATATATAGGAAGTACCAGCGGCGTATCCACCATGCTTTTATCACATTACCCACGTCTTGTTATTTAAATCACTTACCATAAACCATCAAATAAATGTCTTGTTAGAACCAATGTCAAATGTCATGTATAAACAATGTCTTGTATAGTAATGTCATGTATAACAATGTCTTGTATATCAAATGTCAAGTAATAACCAATGTCTTGTATGGTAAGTAAAAAGTCTTTACTTAAACCACATGTAATAATGGCATGTATAACCAAATGTCTTGTGTAACCAAATGTCGTATACAAAACAATGTCTTTGAATAAATAAATGTTTAAATCAAAAGTTATGTTTTGAAAACCATTGCTTTTATTATTATAAACATTTATCTGGTTTGTTCCCGAATACACTCAAGCCTTGTCGACTGTCGGATAAACCCTTATCAAGTCAAAGGTTTATCAAAATGTTCATCGGATTCTGTCGTTCCCTAAAGTCACTTCCAAACAAACCTAGGAAGCGAGAACGGGATTGTCAATCCTATGGTAACATTACATACTACCGGTCGGCGTGATCAATGTTAATGAATGTATCTTGTCTCGTTCAACACACCAAAATGTCATAATCAATGTAAGCATGTCATGTAAAATGTCTTTCTAAACCATGTACTAAGTATGCTAAGTCAACATACGAAGTAAAATGTCCATGAAAACAATGTGCTAGATATGCTAAGTTAACATATGAAGCAAAAGTATCCTTGAAATCAATGTGCTAGGCATGCTAAGTCAACATACGAAGCAAAATGCAATTTAAATCAATGTGCTAGATATGTTAAGTCAACATATGCAGCCAAAGTATCCTTGAAATCAATGTGCTAGGCATGCTAAGTCAACATACGAAGCAAACCATAATTGAAATCATGTACTATATGTGTACTAGATGAACATAGCATGTATATGTCATGAAATCATGAAAGTAACAATAAGCACAAGTGTTTCACCCCAAGATATTTGAAAGCATTAAAAAGAGGGGTCTGTGTACTCACTTGGGATTGCGTAATAGTCTTGAAATAAAGATCAAATAAAGCTTGAAGGGTCAAGGAATCAAGTGGCACCTAGCATAGATAACTATGTTAATAAATCGGGACACTAATCGGTGGATAGGATAGAATGAAGTTCTATAAATCAAATGAGTATTGGAACTCATATGGCATGATTTAATAAACTTATCATTCTGATTAGAAGTAATCCTAAGTGCTTTTGACCCGTTAAGGTGGTTTATGCCACTTTAACGCGTCATTCACGTAAAAACGTGTTCGGATGGTTAGATATTAGCTATGATAAGTCTTATATGCCCAAACATGTTTTAAAATGTTATTACATCAGTTTAGATTTCAAAAGTTTTGATTACATATGCTTAAAATGAATTTATGCGGAAAAAAGGGCATTTTGGTTATTTTTAAAGGGCATAATAACCACTTATCATAGACCATAAAGTATAACCTCAGTAGGTTATTCCCTATACAACTATGGTCACAAATATGTGTTTGGTTGGATCCTAAGATCGACCAAACGGGTCGGATTTGAAAGTCAAAGCGGCGGTCAAGACCACTCGACTTACGATCCTAAGCAAGTACTAAACTAGAAGTGACGAGTTAAACATGTCAAAACATGTTTAACTTAGTTGAAAAACTGATTTGGTATCAAAACAAAGTGTTTTGATATCCGAAAATAGTTCCGTCGTAAAATGCACATAATTGTGCATTTTGACCGAAACTTTGACTCGTCACTTCGACTAGTAAACATGGTAATCAGTAGGTATAATCGCAAGGGATTATAACCATCGTGATTATGATCATGTTGCAAAGTTCAGTTGAACTTTGACTTGACCAAATTCATAGTCTAGACCGAAAGTCAAACGGTAGTCAAACTGTTTGACTTTTAGCTTGAAATAGCTAAAAATAAATAAACAAGACTAGGAAGAACACTTACTTGTGTTCTAGGATGAAGAAAGCTCATATGGGAGGCATCCAAAGATGGTAGCAACTCCAACTTAGAGCAATAGATGAGAAAGATAGGAAATGAGCAAGTTGTTGAATGAATGGAGCATGCTATTTATAGTGTTCATGAATTTATAGGATCTTGACAAGTGTTTGTGTGATGCCCAAGGATTAATTTTATCCCTACAAGTGTTTGGACCAGGTTGCAAGCCTTGGGAAACACTTAAATTGCCCAGAAGATTGAAAAACCATGAAAGGAAACAAGTTACAACCAGCTTGAAAGCTTTTTGGAACATTCTACCAGCTGCAGTTTCTCGCTCTTCATGACCCAAGGAGGTCTCCCTGTCGCGCCCCGCCAGAGAAATCCATCAGGTTTCAAATGTTGACAGTTTTAGTCCATGCATGTGTTAAAACTTGTTTTCGACGCATTTAACCCCCGTTAACCCAATTTTAAGGCTTTACAAGGATGTTAAAGCATAGGGTACTTGAAAATGCTTGGAAATGTCGTGGATGTCGGTTTGTTCGGTTGTACGGTCACGTTTTTCGCTTAATCACGACGAACGCTTTAACGAACACGAAAACGATCCAAATTACGAAACGAATGGTATTTTTGCATTCCCATCACTAAAATACAATATTTTAGTGATAACAAAAATTTTTGGATGTACATACATGTTCCAGATTATGAAATACGCAAATCGGCAGACTTTCGCACTTTGGCGCAAATAGTCCCTGAGCACCAATAAGCATGTTTTGGCCATACCGAACCCCTCAAAACTTATTTCTAAGTTATATAAAGGGTATTTAGGGTATGTTTAGCTTATGTCCTTGTTTCAGAGCGTATGTTGCGTTAAACTGATTATGTTTACGCAACAGCTTGCGTATAACTTTCCAAAAAAATGTTTAAGAGCTTGAAATTGAACAAGGATTGAAAACGTGCAATTATCATATGAAATTACAAAATCTTGAAATTAAAACACAATGTTTTATTGATAATAAAGTTGTTCGAAGTTGTACAATGATTACAAAATCACAAATGTCATAGTCTCCCCTACTTTAGGTAATTTCGTCCCGAAATTTAATTAGAGGAAACTTGTGAGAATAGTTGTGGATATTTCGCCTTCATTTGATCCTCTCATTCCCAAGTAAACTCTGGGCCACGTTTGGATTCCCAGCGGACTTTGACAATTGGTATGCGTTTGCGTTTGAGCTTCTTGACTTCACGGTCCAATATTTCCACAGGTTTCTCGACAAAGTGCATCGTGTCATCAACACGAATTTCATCAAGTGGTATGTGGAGGTTTTCATCAGCCAAACACTTTTTAAGATTGGACACGTGGAAGGTTGGATGAACATTTCCAAGTTTAGGAGGTAGCTCAAGTCTGTAGGCCACTTTTCCGACTCTTTCAACAATCTTGAATGGTCCAACATATCATGGTGCAAGTTTTCCTTTCTTTCCAAATCTGATTACACCTTTCCAAGGGGATACCTTGAGTAGGACGTGATTACCGACTTGAAATTCCAAGGGCTTGCGTCGTCTATCCGCATAACTCTTTTAACGGCTTCTAGCTGTCAAGAGGTTATTACGGATTTTCTTGACTTTGTCTATAGTCTCTAGATTAAGCTCAGGTCCAGTGAGCTGAGCTTCACCAACCTCGTTCCAGTAGACTAGTGAATTATTGTCAAGAGGTTATTACGGATTTTTGACCGTATAAAGCCCCGAAAGGAGCCATGTTGATGCTGGAGTGATAACTATTGTTGTAGGCGAATTCGATCAATGGTAGATGCGAATCCCAACTACCACCAAAATCGATCACACAAGCTCTAAGCATATCCTCCATTGTCTGGATTGTTCTTTCAGATTTTCCATCCGTATAAGGATGATAAGCTGTGCTCAAATTAAGTTTAGTTCCCATGGCAGATTGCATGGTTTTCCAAAAGAGAGATGAGAATCGAGCATCTCTGTCAGATATGATGTTCAAAGGAACACCATGTCGGGATACAATCTCATCAACATAAATCTTGGCAAGTTTGTCAGCAGATAGATCCTCACGGATCGGCAAGAAGTGTGCTGACTTTGTTAGACGATCAACGACTACCCAAATGGCATCATGACCTCTATTAGTGCATGGTAGTTTGGTAATGAGATCCATAGCAATGTTTTCCCATTTTCAAACCGGTATCTCTGGTTGCTCCAATAATCCAGAGGGATGTTGATGTTCTGCCTTAACCTTGAGACAAGTAAGGCATTTGGATATGTACAAGGCAATGTATTTCTCCATACATGGCCACCAATACTGGGTTCGAAGATCCTTATACATTTTATCTGCACGTAGATGGATTGAATAACGAGACTTATGAGCTTCGTCCATCAATAAGGTGTGAAGGTTTTCTTGACTTCGAACCCACAAACGGTTCATGAAATAAAATAAGCCATTGTCCTTTATCTCGAGTTGAAGCTCAAGATGATGTGGTAATTCCTTACCCATCAAGTCTTGTGTAACACAAGTACACTGAGCTTGAGAGATGCGAGTTTGACTATCAGATCAAACTTGAACACAATGAAGCTTGACACGTTCCTTATGACTCAATGCATCGGCCACGACATTCGCCTTACCAGGATGGTAGCGAATTTTGCAGTCATAGTCATTTTGGAGTTCAACCCAATGTCGTTGCCTCATATTTAGTTCTTTCTGATTGAAAATGTGTTGGAGACTCTTGTGGTCGGTGAAAACCACACATCTTATACCGTACATACAGGTAGTGTCTCCAAATTTTGAGAGCAAAAACTACTGCGCCTAACTCAAGATCATGAGTCGTGTAGTTCTTCTCGTGGATTTTCAACTGTCTTGATGCATAGGCTATGACTTTGTTTCTTTGCATAAGAACACAACCAAGGACTAAGTTTGATGCGTCACAATATATGACAAAGTCGTCGTTGCCCTCAAGTAAAGACAAGATAGGTGCATCGTAGAGCTTTTGTTTCAGGGTCTGAAAAGCTTCTTCTTGTTTGGGTCCCCACTCAAAAGGTTTATTCTTTTGAGTTAAAGCAGTGAGAGGAACCACAATCTTGGAGAAGTTTGCAATAAAAAGGCGTTAATAACCCGCGTGACCCAGAAATGAACGAACCTCGGTAGGAGTAGTAGGTGTATCCCATTCCTTAATCGCACTGATTTTGGCGGGATCTACATGTATACCTTGTTCGTTGACAATGTGTCCCAAAAATTGGACTTCCTTAAGCCAAAATTCACACTTGGAGAACTTGGCGAAGAGTTGTTCTTTCCTTAGGAGTTCCATCGTTAGACGAAGGTGTTGTTCATGGTCAGCTCGTGTCTTTGAATAGATCAAAATGTCATCAATGAAGACAATGATGAACTTGTCCAAATAAGGCTTACAAACCCTATTCATAAAGTCCATGAAGACGGCAGGAGCATTCATTAAACCGAAGGGCATAACAGTGAACTCATAGTAACCATATCGTGTGCGGAAAGTTGTCTTTGTAATATCTTCTTCGAGTACACAAAGCTGATGATACCCAGAACGTAGATCACAATCTTCGAAAAACAAGTAGCACCCTGTAGCTAATCAAAGAGATCATCAATGCGAGGTAGGGGATATCAATTCTTGATGGTGAGTTTGTTGAGCTCACGGTAATCGATACACATTCAAAAAGATCCATCTTTCTTTTTCACAAATAGGACAGTAGCGCCCCAATGTGAGAAGCTTGGAAGAATAAATCCTTTGTCAGAAAGTTCTTGAAGCTGTTTTGTAACTCTTGCATCTCAGACGATGCAAGACGATATGGAGATTTAGCAATAGGATTTGCACCAGGTACAAGATCAAATGAAACTCAATTTGACGTGCTGAGGGTAAACCAGGTAATTCTCCAGGAAATACCTCAGGGTAATCCCGTGTGACAACCCGCACTTTCAAGGTTAGTGTTATCTGACCTCGTAACCTTTAACCTCGCGTTGCTCCTTTTCACGTTTCACTTTAAGTGGAGGTGTGCTATGCTAAACTTGTTTAACGCAATTGACTGTCTTTGATGTTGTGATTGGATGATTGTAAGTTTTTATAAATATAAAGTGGACAAGCTGGTCGCACACTCTAGCCTAGCCGTACACCTCATGCTCGGGCCAAACAATCCTTCTTTAATTATTGGGTGTCTTCGGCTCAACAACCATGAACCAAATCTGGGCCCAGCCCATGCACTTGAATGGCAAATGTATATGTAGTTGTGTAGGGTTTTTCTTTTCCTCAAACATATTTAATTACCTAATCCTAGCCCTCCACCCACATGGACGACAACAAGTAAACATGCACCCTTCCTCTCAGTTGCAATCTGTTTGCTCCATTATCTCACCTCATCTCTCACGCAAGGTTAGTATTTAATACGTTGATGTATGTTGCATCCCTTCTGTGTATGGCCATGTTATGTGTAATATATGATGGTTGATTGTGGAAATTTCTATGGGTTATAGTTTATTGGAATATGTGACACCCCAGGAAAAGCCAGTAAACACCGCAACTTAACTAGCTTCCTCAGTAACTACGCACTAAATTTCGGGACGAAATTTTCTTAACATGGGGAGAATGTGACAACCCTCGTAATTCCATGTACCCGTACAATTTATTAATGAAAATTTAAGTGATTGATGACTGTGCTGAATCATTTAACTGCTCTCTGATTTCTATGTTATACTTACATGTGCGTGTTAACATACTAGTAGTATACAGAAAAGTTAGTAAATAGTCCGGTATGCTTTCCTGAGTGTTAGGAATTAATTGTGTTACAAAAATATATATATTCTTCACTTTACGGAATAATTAAACACTTTAACGAAACAGTATCCGACCGAACAACCGGACATTACCCGGGACACCAAATATTTGTCAAGTACATTGTTTTATTATTTTTGGCTAGTCTTGATCCCCGTTTGCCATAACACCCATTAAAAACCTTGTAACTAACACTTATGATCAAGTTACTTGTTTTCTAACTAGCCATTACATTTTAGTCACAAAAGTTACAACCAACCCCCCCCCCCCCCATATAACCGATTTCGGTCCCTCATGGACCCACACAATCACCACCTCCATGCCTTCAATCTTCTACTTGATTTGTTTCATTATTTTAATTAGATTGTTGCTTGTAAGTATTGCCAAAATATTGAAGACATCCTTATAAGGTATGGCTCATGGATTACCCATCATTCTCATTCTTACACCCCTCACTTCACTCATCTCTCTCTCTTTCGGCTCCACCCCCAAACCGCCACCATCACCACCATTTAACCACCATCACCCTCCATCCATTCAAGTTCCATTCAAGCTTCAAAGGTGGTTCAAGGAGGCTTGTATCTTGTGGAACTTCAAGGAGCTTCTTTCACTTGCTTTTCACCATCATCTTCTCCATCTTCTTCACTAAGAATCATCCCTAGCTATAAGCTAGTAGTAAGTTCCTTATATCACCTTTGTTCATCTTGTTTCATGATTAAAAGTTGTAGTATATTAAATCTACAAGAACACTAAAAGGGTTTAAACAAGATGATGAACATAAAAGTTTTTTGGGTAAAGGGTTACCCTGGTAAATTTTATATATCACCAACAACAAAAAAAAGAACAGTGTGTACCAAGACACTGGCACACACTACTAGTCTAGACAACACAAGACTAGAAATCCAACAAATACAACCAACGACCAAACATACAACCAGCACCAAGCACAATGACTAGACAAAGCACTGCCCTAGCTCAAAAAACAAAGAAAACAAACAAAGAAAAGACTCTAGCCCGGATCGCACTCCAAGTTATTCATCGAGATCTGCCAAGTATCCAAAATTTTCTGGTGCTTCAAATCTCTACCAACTTTGAAACCCATTAGTTTCAGCCGAACTGTACTAATGATGACATGAGAGAGCATATCAGGAGAGCGTTGGATACGAGAAAAAAGCCGGTTGTTCCTCTCTTGCCAAACATAATATGTAGTTGCCGCGACCAGGATCTTACAAACAATCCGCTCTAACTTCCGAGAACTTGCATTCTGTTCCATCCACTGCATAACCGAGAGCCATGTGTTGTTGACACTTCCCATATTAACCATTTCCCTTACCGATTCCCAAACTTTAGAAGCGAATGGGCATTGCAAGAAAAGATGGTCTCTGGAATCTCTATCATAGTTACAAAGAGGACAACACATAAGCATAAGATTAGTAGCACTACCCGCTTCCCATATAGCCATCCTATCTTGCGTCTTAAACTTGTTGGTAATAACTAACCAAAGATGGAAAGAGTGCCGAGGAATGCATTGACTGAACCAAACCGCATCAGCCCAAGGAATCCTGTCATCCCTGCTACGAATTGTATTCCAAGCTTCCCAAGACCGAAAGTGATGAAGATTACCATCAAGGTCTTTCCAGCGACGTCGATCAGCCATATCAACTACAATCTGAGGAGGAGCAATGTTTATAAGAACCGGAAAAAGATCAAACCAAGCTTGAGGCCACTTCCATTGGCCGTTTTCATTAATAAGCTCCGCAACAGTGGTACTAAGATTAAATCCTGCATTTGCTATAGCACGAGGGGTAATAAAGCGACGAAGAGGACTATAAGCACACCAGTTATCACTCCAAGCATTCGTTTGACAGCCGCTCTGAATAGACGTCCAAACATAAGGCCGAATCTGATCACGAATAGCGAGAATTTTCCTCCATGCCCAGCTTGCACTACCACAGTTTTTCACCTCCCAAAAACTAGTGCCTTTTAATTTATAGGAATGAATCCATTGTACCCATAGAGAATGCCGATTATTAATAATACTCCAAACATGAGCTGAAATCAGCGCAATATTGACATCCTTAACGCTACGAATACCCAAACCACCTTCCTCTTTCGGCAAACAAACACTAGACCAAGCAACCTTCGAACGAACGGTCCCTTGAGCCCCACCATTCCATAGAAAATGCCGCATTGTCTTTTCAAGCTCTTTCACAATACGGACCGGAAGCATGAAAACAGAGGCCCAATATGTGTACATAGATGCCATAACCGAATTAATCAGCTGGAGTCTTCCTGCAAAAGACAACATAAAAGTTACATGAAGATTTACATGATGATATATTGTAGTGAACATGTTGTTGATTGCTTGATGATTTACTTGCTAATATTGATGTTAAATGTCGTTATGGATCTCTAAACATGTTAACGGAATCAATCGGACACACTTTAGAATGTTAAAAGCTGAAATAGGATGGCTGTTTAGTGATTACAGCCAACTTCAGTTGGCTGTAACCGGACCTTAATAAAGCGAAAAAATGTATTTTCTGAAGCCTAGATTTATGTATTATGAAATACGGTTCTAATGGAACTAGAATCATAATTTTTGGACTTCGTTTACTATTTTTAAAGGGTCATTTTGTAACAGCAGCTCAAGCTGCATTTTTGCTGCTGAAAATATGTGTTATATTTTTAGTCATAACTAGAAATCTATGTTGAATCAGCTCATGAAAATTTTACTATAAATGACCACTGATGTATTTGTAATTCTCCCTCTGGAATTTCGTAAATCGGACTTACGATGAATTTTTAATAAATTATTCTGTGGACTACAATCGGAAAAAGATGAATCTGATTGCAGTCCGGAAAATGAATTTTTATAAAATATTAGTGATGAATTGGATCCCGAGATTTTTACACAATAATATTTGGATCGTTTAAGACCTTCTGTAAAAAGTTGGAAATTTTTAGAATAAGTTAACTATTTTATTAAAACCCCCGAAAACAGCCCAGTTTTGAATATAAAAGCTGAAACGACATAAGTAGTGATTTGCGTGTCTAAATGTCGGGTAGGTTATCTGAAAATGATCTAACATGTCATATGTGTTATGTGCATTATCGTATGTTTGTTTATGAGTGGGGAATGGATGGGACGTTTACATGGGCATGAACCGTTAAAGTGATGCATGTTATGTGATAGATACGTGTAGGAACTTTATGCTCTATTTGAAGTCACTAATAAACAAAGTGGTAATCATACTAGGACGTGATTGACCGACCTTGACTGTTAGCTATTTTTTAGAGTCAAACTGAGCAACCGAGGTGAGTTCACACCCTTACTATGGCATGGGATTCCCGGTGGTTGGGAATGGGATTAAATAGCTGAGGCGGAACTTGTACTTTCACCACTACTAGACTACTTACCACCGTCCTCGGATTGGGAAGGACGCCAGCGCTAAACCTACGTACTCACTACGTACCACTGTCCTCGGATTGGGAAGGGCACCTGCGCTAAACCTACGTACTCACTACGTACAACCGTCCTCGGATTGGGAACGACGCCAGCGCTAAACCTACTACTCACTACGTACCACTGTCCTCGGATTGGGAAGGACACCAGCGCTATAACCTACATATTTAATATGTACCTCTGTCCTCGGATTGGGAAGGACACATATACATACACCTAATCTAGTGGTTTACAACATGGGGTAGCCCCCACCGTTTATGGTTTGGGAGCCCCCACCGTTTATGGTTTGAGAAAAATAAGGAAAGTTGATTTAACCTGCAATTGCAAACAAACTCATAGTTCTTGAAAACTACCTTATGACGAACACCTACTGTGAACTCGCTCAACTTTGTTGTTGATTTGTTGTTACATGCCTTATAGGTCGCTAGACACTTATGGAGCTTGCACGAGGAGGAGGTCGTTGTGGGATACGGACTATTATGTTCCGTGCTTAATATTTAAGTCCTTTTGAACTTATTAAACCTACGTTTGGACTTTAAACTTGAACAATGGAACTTATGTCTTGGACTTACGTTTTATGCTTCCGCTGTTAACTTAAAAATCGGTTACTCTCTTTTGGTCACCAATTGCATTGTGGTTGGTTTTATTTACTTAATTATGTTGTTCAATATGATTGGTGGCTCGATCCTGGTCATGTCACGCCTCCAAGCGGTGATACTCCGCATGGTGGATTTTGGGGGTGTGACAGATTGGTATCAGAGCCATTGGTTATAGTGAACTTGGTTTTCAAAAGGGGAAAAGCTTTTTGGTAAAACCAGACTATAACCTGTACAGTGCTCAACGATCCACAACGACGCTTCGCTCCACGTGCAAGACTCAACACCTTAGGTGAAATGGTTCATGCTTACATTGCCTGTCTATTAGTTTACATAGTACATTGCATGCTTAGTTAATATAACAACTGATAATTGAAACCCTGTGTGTTTACTCTCTTCTGTCATCCCACACTTACGCACTTTCGCGACACTTTTCTCAGTTACATTACCTCATTATGAAGATCATGAGTGGACGAATCAACCACACACAAGCCCAGCTGGCGGCTTTGATCAACGAACAAGTTACTGCGGCACTTGCAGCCGCCCAAGCCGGAGGCCAGCATGCCCAGCCGCCTATGTGCACGTTCAAGACTTTTATGGACTGTCGTCCTAGTACTTTCAGTGGCACTGAAGGGGCCGTTGGACTCCTCCACTGGTTCGAGAAGCTCGAGTCGGTCTTTGAAATGTGTGAATTGTAACACCCCGGCCGGAGGCGGAAAAGCCAAAGGTGTCACGAAACTTGATAGAATGCATTTGAGCACATGGAGTTTAAATTAAGTTGAAATATGATTAAGGTTCAATTAAATAGATTGCATTCAAATCCAAAAGAAATTCTTGTACATAAATAAAAATACAACATAACAGGTACACTTGATTTCGGATTTAGTCTAAGGCATAAGTCTTGAATCAATCTTATGTAAAATATTCTTGCAAATCATGTCATCAAACATTGTCACCTGAAACATATGTTAGGAGTAAAAGGATCAACAAACGGTTGAGTGAATTCATAGGTTTTGTTTCTGCAAAAATTGTCAATGTGATATAGATATAGTTTCAACAAAAAATGGTTGTCGATATGTCTTTATAGCAAAAGAGTAATACATGTATTTACTTAGTGGTACATTCAAACCATTCAGACGTACTCGGTAATATCACCTCACTTCTTAGTTCTCACATTAGTTATCAATGCCACAGCAATAGTTATCAATATCACAACAATAGTTTGAGAAGTGAAATGGGGCGTCAATCCTATAGCGCTATAATACAACCGATGGGCTTATGCAAGTTGATGAACGTAAACTTCTTAAAGCAAACAACAAAGTATTAAGCAAATGCTAAAACAATCGGGGGGAACCACAAATAGCAAATAGTTTGTATCACATTGTAACATATGTATCATCCCAAAAATAATTGTAAAAAGGGACTATGAACTCACCTTGAGTGCGGTAAGTCCAACAAGTAAGTTTAATGTAAGAGTTTGTGGAAACAAGATCCAACGTCACTCTAATCGTTCGAACATGCATCAATATAAAGTTGTATTAATAATAATGTTTAATTGTATAAAAGGAAATCTTAAATCCATAGGTTTCGGTAGGGTTTGTCTAAATGGTAACTATAAGGTTTGGATAACCTAATAGAGAACTCGGAAAATGAATATGAAATTATATGTGAAAAAAATATTTCTTTGACATAAATAATTAAATTATATAAATCCATAATTGAGTTGCTACAAACATAATAATTCAATTATATTCGATTTGTATAAATAGTTTAACATAATTAATTATATCAAAATATTTCATAATGATATAATTTATTTATAACTTATAATTGAATTTAGAAGTACTAAAATATATAATTATTTGGTAAATGATAATTATATAGTTTAAAGAATAAATATGATAATTATATAACTAATTATCAAAATAATTAATTTAAATCAGAATAATTAAAAATAACATTTTTAATTATTGAACTTTAATATTACTGATTTAAGATAATTACTACAGTTTGGAATCATTTTAAATAAATAGAATGAATTAAAACGATTATAATAACAATAAATAAGTTTATATAAGTTTAATTATCTAAATAATTAATTATAATAAAAATTCAGACTCTAAATTTATATAAACTCAGAATAATGTATATTTTGTCATAAAAATAAGTTTGGATAAAAATTAAATAGTTATATAATTTAATTACGTTAAATTAAACTATATTTACAAGTAAAAATACTGATTTAATTATATAAATATCAAAATTATATAAAATATCAGTAAAACCATTATTTTTGTGAAGTTAATCATTTAAAATAATTATTTTAAAAATTCCGGATTTTTATTCCTTATAAATTATTTATTATGAATTTATTAAGAAATAAATTGTTTTTAATTAAAATAAATAGTTTTATAAATAAAATATCAGATTTTATAGTTTTATAAAGTGTAGCCATATGTAACAATGTTATAAAAATTAATGAAATATTAAAAAGATCAAAAATAAATTAACTAAAAATAAATGCAGACCCCGAGATTCGAACTTGGGTCTGTGCTATAACTAACATACATCCTAACCACTGGGCTATCTGGTGGTTTGTGTTTTAACCCTGACTAAGTAAAATATAACCAGATAGGCCCACTAGTCATGTTCAACCTCTAGAGGTCAAAGTCAGAAGTCTACGTCAAACAGAAAGTCAAACTCGTGATTTTTACGGGCAATCCTAAGTTATATCTAAATTAAATCCTAGGGATCGTTATATAGGCATAAACTAACTAAATTACACAAGAATAACTAACCGGTATTGAACGGATGTTCGGGTTGAAAAGTTCCGGCGAAAAAGTAAGTATTCCGGCGAGTTGCAGGTTGAAATCCGACGAATTCGGGTGTTTAAGTGAATGTGAAGAGTGTAGGATGTTCGTGAGAGTATAAGAGACTTAAATACAAGTCCAATTCGATCTCAGACCCAACATATCTTAGTGTTCTTGATCTACTTTTTATTTTTTTATAAATTCTTTTTATTTTTGAATAATTTAGCACTAAGATGTGTCGATTTAGTGGGTAGATGGGTTGGCAATAATGTGGATAACATCGTGGGAATGATTAAAGTGATAACGTTTTGATTTTGGTCGAATTTGATGTATTTTGGTCAAAAACCGCGACTTGCAGGTCTGAATACATATATTCAGATCTGTTTGAATGTGTATATTTATATAATACAATTCATAAACTATCACAACCAAGCTGGTAGTCCAGCCGGTTATGCGCGTGTTTGGTTTGCGGGTGTGCGCGGGTTCGAGTCCCGTGTGTGGCCGGTTCTTTGGGATTAAATCCCTTTTATTCATTTAATTAAAATTTTACATTTTGATCCCTGTGGTTCTATATTTACGATAACAGTCCCTGTATTAGTACCATTAAAAAAATTAACTAGGTTAGATTTCAAAATAAGAATCCTTATATAATAGACTAACCCAGTTAGACTTATAAGGTTAAAATAGTTTCGAAAATGACCAAAACAGTCCCTGGAGTTCAAGTTTAAATAAATGACCAAATGAACCTTAGATTTTTATAATTATATTTATTTCTTTTATAAATGGGTTTCAAATAATGACAAATAGGTCCTTATAGTTTATGTATCATTGTTTAATGGTATAAAACTCAACAAATTTTGTAATTGTTTCACGTGTTTGTATTGGTATAAGTATGTATAAGCACAAAGCAAGTATGTTCAAATAATTTTCATTCCAAATACGGTATTTGTTACAATGAAAGTCAAACAAAACATGGGTGAAAACCAGGATGGTTACATGAATGCCCTGAGGATCGTAGGGTGAAGTATGCTACTGGTACTCTTGAAGGGGTAGCGCTCACGTGGTGGAACGCTCAGGTTCAGCTGCTGGGGTTGGTTGCTGCTAATGCCACCCCATGGAACGGTTTCAAGGAATTGATCAAGGAAGAATACTGTAGTCGTGACGACATCCACAAGCTAGAGGTGGAATTTTTCAATCTGAAGATGACGGGGTCTGAGATTGAGGCATATACGAAGAGGTCAAACGAGCTGGCCATCTTGTGTCCTACTATGGTGGACCCTCCCATCAAACGTATTGAGCTGTACCTCAAGGGTCTTGTACCAGAGATTCAGAGTCACGTGACTTCAGCTAACCTGGGTACCATTCAGCAAATCATCAAGTTGGCCCATCGTCTCACCGATCAAGCGGTTGAGCAAAACAAACTGCCCAAGCGTATTAGTGCTACTACTACTGACGCTCCCAATGATAACAAGCGGAAATGGGATGGGAATTCTAGTAAAGGTTCTACTTCAATTCAGTCTCAGTCCCAGCAGCGAAAGACAGATGGGTACAGGAGCCCCAGTCAGCATTCTTCTGGAATTCAAGGTCAGGGTGGATACATGGGAAATCACCCTAAGTGCAATCGATGTAATTTGCACCATAGCGGGGCGTGCAACAAGGGTCGTTGTCAGAGATGTAACAAACCTGGACATGAAGCCAAAGATTGCAGGAGCTCACGTCCTGCGAATCAGAATCGACAACAGCAGCCACAAGCTCCACAGAACCAACATCAACACCAGAAGGGTAATAAGGGATGTTTCCAGTGCGGTGCTGAGGGTCACTTCAAGAGGCACTGCCCACAGCTGAATTAGAATCAGAACGACAACCAAGGAAACGGGAACAACAATGGGACAATGGAGGCAACAACGGGGGTAACAATAATGGCAATGGCGCCCTAGGACGTGTTTTCGTGCTAGGTCAGGGTGATGCAAGGAACGATCCCAACGTGGTGATGGGTAAGTTTCTCCTGGATGATTTCTTTGTTACTGTTTTATTCGATTCGGGTGCCGATACTAGCTATGTGTCATTAAAAGTTAGTCAAATACTTAAGCGCACTCCAACACTTTTGAACACCAAACACACAGTAGAACTAGCAAACGGTAAAAGTCTTGAAGCCACACGCATAGTTAAGGGCTGTAATCTCGTCTTAGCTGGTCAAACCTTCTCTATCGATCTTATCCCTATTGTACTTGGTAGTTTCGACGTCGTTATTGGGATGAATTGGCTATCTCATCATCAAGCGGAAATTCTTTGCAACGAGAAGATTGTCCGCATCCCTCGTTCTGGTGAAGAACCCCTCGTGATTCATGGCGACAAGAGTGGTGCTGTCGTAGGCATTATCTCCTTCCTTAAGGCCCAGAAGTGTTTACGAAAGGGCCACACTGCCATTCTAGCACTCGTTACTGACGCATCAACGGAAGAGAAGAGAATTGAAGATATTCCTATTGTGCACGATTTTCCTGAGGTATTTCCTGAGGAACTACCTGGTCTTCCGCCTCATCGACAAGTCGAGTTTCAAATTGAGCTAGCTCCTGGAGCAGCACCAATAGCTCGTGCACCTTATCGACTAGCTCCATCAGAACTCGAAGAACTGTCTACGCAACTACAAGAACTCCTGGAAAAGGGTTTCATACGTCCTAGCTCTTCGCCATGGGGATCTCCAGTGTTATTCGTGAAAAAGAAGGACGGTACCTTCAGAATGTGTATTGACTACCGCGAATTCAACAAGGTGACTGTGAAGAATCGTTATCCTCTTCCACGCATTGATGACCTATTCGACCAGCTGCAAGGGTCGAGTTTCTACTCCAAGATTGACCTGAGGTCAGGCTACCATCAACTGAGAGTCCGGGAGGAGGACATCTCCAAAACAGCATTCAGAACTCGTTACGGCCATTACGAGTTTCTGGTTATGCCTTTCAGATTAACGAATGCACCAGTGGTCTTCATGGATCTTATGAACAGCGTATGCAAACCTTACTTGGATAAGTTCGTTATTGTGTTCATCGATGACATCCTGATCTATTCTAAGAATCAGGAGGAACACGAGCAGCATCTACAACTTATGTTGGAACTTCTTCGAGCAGAGCAACTATATGCCAAGTTTTCGAAATGTGACTTCTGGCTTCGCGAAGTCCACTTTCTAGGCCACGTGGTAAACAAGGATGGGATTCATGTAGATCCATCCAAGGTAGACTCGATTAAGAACTGGCCTGCACCCCGCACACCAACAGAAATCCGCCAATTCTTGGGTTTGGCAGGATATTACAAAAGGTTTATAAAGGATTTCTCCATGATTGCGCAACCTCTCACTTCCCTGACTCAGAAGGGTGTCACCTATCGTTGGGGTGATGCACAGGAATCTGCTTTTCAGCACTTAAAGGATAGACTTTGTAGCGCGCCTATTCTTTCGTTACCCGAAGGCACATATGATTTTATGATCTATTGCGACCCTTCCATCCAAGGACTTGGTTGTGTATTGATGCAACGTGACAAGGTCATTGCCTACGCATCGCGCCAACTTAAAGTTCACGAAAGGAACTACACTACACACGACCTGGAATTGGGAGCAGTTGTTTTCGCACTTAAGATATGGAGACATTACCTGTACGGTACCAAGTGCACCATTTACACCGATCACAGGAGTCTCGGTTATATCTTCAAGCAAAAGGAATTAAACATGCGACAACGCCGATGGGTCGAGCTCTTGAATGATTACGAATGTGCGATCAAGTACCATCCGGGCAAAGCCAATGTTGTGGCTGACGCCCTCAGTCGAAAGGATACTATACCTAGGCGTGTACGTGCGTTACAGCTTACCATCCAATCTAGTCTTCCTGCTCAAATTCGTGATGCTCAGGTTGAAGCATTGAAAGCAGAGAACATCAGGGCTGAGTCCTTGCGAGGATCGACGCAGCGGCTAGAACAAAAGGAAGACGGCGCTTACTATGTAACAGGGCGCATCTGGGTTCCGCTTTATGGAAACTTACGAGAGCTTGTGATGGACGAAGCGCACAAGTCTCGTTATTCGGTACATCCTGGTTCGGATAAGATGTACCATGATCTCAAGACTACATATTGGTGGCCTAGCATGAAAGCCCACATAGCAACCTACGTCAGTAAATGCCTGACTTGTGCTAGGGTCAAGACTGAGTACCAGAAGCCCTTAGGCCTGCTCCAACAACCAGAGATCCCGACATGGAAATGGGAGCAAATTTCCATGGATTTCGTTACTGGCCTGCCTAGATCCCAACGCGGAAATGATACCATTTGGGTGATCGTGGATCGACTGACCAAGTCTGCACATTTTCTAGCTATCAAGGAAACGGATAAGTTTTCTACCCTAGCAGACATCCATCTAAAGGAAGTAGTATCAAGGCACGGAGTGCCAACCTCCATCATTTCTGATCATGACGCGCGTTTTACTTCTGAACTGTGGCAAGCTATGCACAAGTCCTTTGGCTCACGTTTAGATATGAGCACCGCTTATCACCCACAGACGGATGGGCAATCTGAACGCACCATCCAGACCCTTGAAGACATGCTTAGGGCATGTGTAATCGATTTTGGTAATGGCTGGGAAAAGCACCTTCCATTAGTGGAGTTTTCGTATAACAACAGCTACCGCACCAGCATCCAGGCCGCTCCATTTGAGGCATTGTACGGACGGAAATGCCGATCACCTCTCTGTTGGGCAGAAGTTGGTGACAGTCAAATCACTGGCCCATAACTCGTAGTAGATACAACCGAAAGGATCGCTCAGATACGACAACGAATGGTGGCAGCTCGGGACCGTCAGAAAAGCTATGCAGATAAGCGAAGGAAACCACTCGAGTTCCAGGTTGGGGACCGAGTGCTACTCAAAGTCTCACCTTGGAAAGGTGTAATCCGTTTTGGCAAACGAGGCAAACTCAATCAGCGATATGTCAGACCGTTCGAAATCATTGAGAAAATTAGCAAAGTCGCCTACAAGCTGAACCTACCTGAAGAACTCAGCGGAGTTCACAACGTATTCCATGTGTCGAATCTGAAGAAGTTTCTGTCAGATGAGACCCTCATAGTTCCCTTAAAGGAGCTCACAATCGACGACCAGTTGCGATTCGTTGAGGAACCAGTTGAAATCACCGACCGAGACGTTAAGATTCTCAAGCGTACCCGGATACCTCTTGTTCGAGTTCGTTGGAACTCCCAACGTGGCCCAGAGTATACCTGGGAACGAGAAGACCAAATGAAACTCAAGTACCCCCCAACTGTTTAAGAAAAATGCAACCACTACTGAGGCTGAAGCTACTGCAGAATTTCGGGACGAAATTCTAAATCAACGGGGGGATGATGTGACACCCCAGGAAAAGCCAGTAAACACCGCAACTTAACTAGCTTCCTCAGTAACTACGCACTAAATTTCGGGACGAAATTTTCTTAACATGGGGAGAATGTGACAACCCTCGTAATTCCATGTACCCGTACAATTTATTAATGAAAATTTAAGTGATTGATGACTGTGCTGAATCATTTAACTGCTCTCTGATTTCTATGTTATACTTACATGTGCGTGTTAACATACTAGTAGTATACAGAACTGATATGGGTAGTGCTTCGAAGCCTATGTTAAAGTCTACGGTTCAGATTCCTGGTGGCTAATGTTTACTCTAATGGTGCTTGGAATTGGCCCGTGGCTTGGAGGGATCTATTTCCCGTTCTCATTCAGCTCGACCACCTTCATTTAGAACCGTTAAAACCTGACCGATTACTATGGAAAGATGGTTGTGAGCTTAATGAATTCTCTTCGTCTGGTGTTTGGCATTCGGTTCGGCATAGAGAGCCGAAAGTTGACTGGTGCAGTATTGTTTGGTTTGCCCAATGTATCCCTAGGCACGCTTTTATGATATGGTTGATTATGAAAGGTAAGCTTCTTACTCAAGACAAAATTCTGCAATGGGATCTTTCTCGGCGAAAAAACATGAATATGATGTGCTGTTTATTGTGCTATGAGAATTTTGATTCTCACTCTCACTTGTTTTTTGAGTGTAAGTTCTCCTCTCAAGTGTGGCTTAAGGTTCGAAATAGGGTGGGGATGAGTTATGTTTGTCCGAGATGGGTGGATATCGTCAATTGGCTTCGTGTTCGAGCTCGTTCAAAGAAAGCCGATATTTTTTTGGGTAAAAGGGTATACCCCGGTGATTGTATTGCTATCCAAAACAGATAAAACAAGTAGACTGGCAGAATACCAATCTAGTTCAATAGTGTGACGGACCACACTAAAGTAAACGAGCAAAAAGCAGAAAACAACAAACCAACCAAAAACCTAACAACTATACATCATGAGAATTTAAACTAGCTATTAGGATTAGGTGTTATGAACTTCATCCAAAGATGATATCTTCCATATCTTCAAAAGATCTGTCACCCGTTGATTCACCTTGAACTTGAAAGAATGTAGTTTTAAACGAATTATCTCCACAATTATCTCTTCAAGCTTCTCCGGCGGTCGTAACTGGTTATTGAAGAATCTTGCGTTTCTTTCCTGCCATACAAAATAAGCCATCGCCGCAATCACAAATTTATGAATTACCCAAATGAGACATTTGGAGTTAGCGTGAGGGAGCACCCACGCCACCACATCCTCCCAATTCCCATCAAACTGGTTCATATCCATCTTCCTTCGAACTGAAACCCAAATCTGATTCAAGTAAGGACACTCAAAAAATAGGTGGTCATGTGTTTCCAATCCTCGATTGCACAGAAGACAACACATCATATTAGCATTACCCATTGCGTTATACCATTGCTGAATTCTATTTTGAGTAGCTACCTTCCTTCTACAAATCAGCCACATGAGAAACAAATGTCTTGGTATATTAAACGAAGACCACACCATGTTATACCAATCAACCCGTTGACCTGTTCTTCGAAGTGAATCCCACGCCACCTTTGTAGAAAAAGGTTCCATAGAATCACCCTGTTTCTTCCATAAAATGGTATCAACTTTATGCGGATCTATAAAGATCGGGTTAAGCTGAAAAAGAATAGGAAACATATCCCGCCAAGCATCCGGCCATATCCATCTATTATCATGAATCACATCCGCCACTTTAGAGTAAATAGACAACCCCTCTCGGTTCATCTGTCTAGGTGTAACATAAGAACTTAAGGGGTAGTGTTCACTCCAATTATCGTACCAAAGGAAAGTGCTCTCACCGTTGCCTATTTTCGACACCAAAAAAAATTCCTGACAACCGGGGGTATTTGGAGCAGCTTCCTCCAGCTCCAACAAACATTATTCTGAATCGGAATATCCCATAAGCTTCTTTCGCGCAAATGGTGCGAGTAGACCCACTCGACCCATAGGGATTTTCTTCGGGAGATGATGTTGTAGATATGAGAAGCCATTAAAGCTTTGTTAACATCAGCAATCCGCCGAATTCCCAACCCACCTTCTTCCTTTGGCAAACAAACAATATTCCAGGACACTTTAGCTTTCCCTTTAACGAAATTGCCTTGACACCATAAGAAACTCCTTAACTTTTGTTCAAGTTGTTTGACAATACCAACCGACAAAATGAAAACCGAAGCCCAATAGACATAAAAAGCTGATAACACTGAAATAATCAGTTGAAGTCTACCCGCGCAAGATAAGGTTTTCGTTTTCCAATCAGTAATTCTTTTTTCCATTTTTTCCACCAACACCTTGCAAACCGAGTAAAGTAATCTAGAAGCAATTAGAGGAACCCCAAGATACTTTATCGGCAAAGTACCATCATCAAAAGGCATAATAGAACGAATAATGCACTTAACTTGATTCGGAACATTACAGAAAAATGCCGTACTCTTTGTAAGACTCGGAACCAAACCCGACATATCCTTAAAACCATTAAGAGCATCCATAATAATCTTTACAGAATCAGCTTCACCTCTCAAAAAGATAAATAGATCATCTGCAAAACATAAGTTAACAATCCGCTGCTTCTCACAACCTTTATGAAATCTGAAAGAAGAGACAGGTGATGTTGTGCGCTGGAGCATCGACGTTAAAACTTCCATTACAAGAGTGAAAAGGTATGGGGACATCGGATCTCCTTGTCTTAAACCCCTTTGACCTTTAAAATACCCAAATATGTTTCCATTTACACTAACTGAAAAAGATGATGAAGTGATACAATTCATAATCCAGTCAATCATAATCTCATGAAACCCATACCCCTTCAAGATTTCACCCTGAAACACCCAGTCCACTGTATCATAAGCCTTTTGAATGTCTACTTTAAAAGCACATCTAGGGGATCCGATATTCCTGTGGTAATTATGCATAAGCTCTTGAACAAGGAGAATATTATCAGATATTCGTCTACCCGGGACAAAAGCAGATTGGTTCAAACTGACCACCTTATCCAGGCCCTATAAAATTCTATTAGATAGAATTTTTGTAATGCACTTATAAATAACATTACAACATGATATTGGTTGATAATCAGTAACCTGGCATGGAGTAGTTACCTTAGGAATATTTTTTTGGGTAAAGGGTTACCCCGGTGATTCTATTATAGACAACCGCCAAATAAGTACAAGTAGAGAGGATGAATTCCCCACTAGTTCATATACAGGACATGCCCCATATATGTAAACAAAAAAAAAAAACCAAACAAACCTAGTTACCACATTATTCTAGCCTACTACAATCATGATAATGACTAACTAGTAGACAAACGAAAAATAAACAAAAAGACGTCAACCGCCATCGTCAAAAATGAAATTGCTACCAACTGGCAGCCCTTTAGCATGAAATATACGCCACCTATCCATTAGACAACATTATCTTTGTTGATAATGAGGCAGCGATTAACATTACTAAAAATCCAGTTCATAACGCTAAAACCAAACACATTGAAATTCGTCATCACTTCATTCGCGATTGTTTCGAGAAGAAGTTGATACGAATTGAGAAAATCCACACTGACGAGCAAAAAGCTGATTTACATACCAAAGCATTTGACAAAACTCGTTTTCAATATTTGCTAAAATTGAACGGTATGAAGCTTTTATCGGTGTTGGAGGAGGTTATTGGCGTTGATGAAGGAGACATTGTAGATGATGATGTTGAGAAGCAATCTGCAATGGTTTGTCGATTTTTTACTTGTTTTGGTATTTAGGGGGAGAGTATAGGGTAATATTTTCTGAAAATACAAAAACAATAAAAAATGACATAAATACAAAAACATGAGATATTTTCAAAATCCAAAAACAATAAAAAACAGAAAAGAGCTTGTGTAAAAAGGGAAAATGATAGTACATCAGCTTGACAGTTACGGTATGCTAAAGAAATGGAAAGTTTAAATGCATTAAACAGTCTCGCTGATGATGTGCCGATAGGTTTTTACACATTTAGTAGGTTTGTTCGGGATATAAACCTAAATATTTACTTACTTTTTTGGGTAAAGGGTTACCCCGGTGATTTTTATAACATATAAAAAACAAACAAGTAGAAGGCTGAAATACCCTCTAGTTCTCTTAGTGGCATACCACTAAAGAGTTCAACAAAGAGAAACCAAGAACACAACCATTACATCAAAAACAAAAACATTTGTCTTCAATCCTCATCCAAGAAATCTTCCTTATCCATCTTCCACTCTTCCAAAAAACACTTAACATTAGCCGTTTGTTTATACTTGAAAGAGATTAACTTAGCTCGGACTGTGCTGATTATGTACTCCGCCACCTTTTCTGGAGGTCTCAATCGGTTATTAAAAAAATTGGAGTTTCGTTCACTCCAAATAGCATAAGCTGCAGCCGCAACCACCAATCTACCAGCAACAGACATAACTGACTTCGACTTAGCTCTAGAAATCAACCAAGCCGAAATGTCACCCCAAGATTCTCTAACCGATTCCATGTTAACTTTCTGCCGAACTTTATGCCATACCAATTTCGAGTATGAGCATTCGAAAAACAAATGCTCATGAGTCTCTATCTCCGAGAAGCATAACAAGCAGCACATAAGATTCATAGATCCCGTAACTTCATGATTCCACCTCAAAATCCTATCTTGAGTCCAAAGTTTATTCTTGAAAATAAGCCAACACATGAAAGAATGTTTCGGAATATTGAAAGACGACCATACCACTTTCGCCCATGCCTTTGGCTGATCTCGGACCCGGATGGCATCCCACACTTCCTTTGACGAGAACGGAGCAAGCTTCCCATCATGTTTCATCCATAGAACTTTGTCTTGTGTTTCAGTTAACCTCAGAGGCCGAAGTTGGAATAATGTCGGAAAGACACTCCTCCAATCTTCCGGCCAAACCCATTGCCCATCTATAATCGCATCCTTGATTTTCGAATTGACTGTAAACCCATACCGGGCCATTTGCCGTGGGGAAACTAGTTACCTAAGCGGACATTCATTCGTCCATTTATCAAACCACAGAAAAGTGTTATTGCCATTACCAATCTTACTCCACAAGTTGTTGCGAAATTTATCCCTACACTTCAAAAGTTTTTTCCATCCCCACGGTGAGCTGGCTTGAATCGGAATGTCCCAAAGACAACGTCCACGAAGCCTATGCAAGGATATCCAGTTTGTCCATAACGAGTTCCTACCCGAGACAATACTATAAATGTGGTAAGCCATCAACGAATTGTTAACATCCAAAATCCGTCTTATGCCTAAGCCACCTTCCAGTTTTGGAAGGCAAACTTATTTCCACGCCACTTTGGCTCGACGTTTCGAACCCATGCCCTGGCCCCATAAAAATTGTTTCATCTTGGTTTCCAATTCCTTTATGATACTAACCGGTAAAATAAACACCGAAGCCCAGTACACATGAATAGAGGATAGAACCGAAAGAACCAGCTGAAGTCTTCCCGCAAATGAAAGAAACCTATTTTTCCAGTCATTGATACGTTTAGACATTCGCTCCACCAAAACTTTGCAGTCTTTAATCAAAAGTCGTGAAGCAAGTAACGGAACCCCTAAATATCTAATAGGAAGTCTCCCTTCATCAAATGGCACCATTTCAGCAATTCTGGTCCTAGAAGCTAACGGAACATTACAAAAAAATATAGTGCTTTTTGCATTGCTAGGAACTAAGCCAGAAACTTCCTCGAACACTTTCAAGGAACGCATAACAACTTTAACCGAGCCAACATCCCCTCTAGCAAATAAGAAAAGATCATCAGCAAAACATACGTTGATTATCATTTGCTTCTCACATTTATTATGAAACCTGAAAGATGAATCCAAATCAGCAGCTTTGTTGAGAATCAACGTTAAAACTTCCATGACCATAGTAAATAAATAGGGGGACATTGGATCCCCTTGCCGCAACCCCCGCTTTCCTTTGAAATAGCCATGCACGTTACCATTGACACTCAAAGAAAAAGATGTAGAAGTGATACACTCCATAATCCAACCAATAAATCGATGCCGAAAACCAAATCCATGTAACACATCACGAAGAAATCTCCAATCCACTGTATCATACGCCTTTTGAATATCTACTTTCATGGCACAACGAGGCGGACCCGTTTGACGATGATAATTATGCATTAGCTCTTGAGTCAACATAATATTATCCGATATCCTCCTTCCCGGAACAAATGCCGATTGATTTTCACTTATAATACCCTTTAAACCTTCCAGAATCCTAGCTGTAAGAATCTTACTAATAGCTTTATAGACCACATTACAACATGAAATTGGCCTATAATCCGTGACCACTCCAGGAGTAGAAACTTTAGGAATGAGAGCTAAAAACGTGTGGTTTATCTCCTGAAGTAATCTACCCGACTCGAAAAAATCCATGATAGCATTCGTTACCTCGCTTCCGACAATAGACCATGACTTTTTAAAGAAGTCAGACGTGTACCCATCCGGCCCTGGAGACTTATTTTCATTAATCGAAAAAACAGCCCCTTTTACTTCATCCGGAGTCACTTGCCTACACATATAATCCGCCACACTGGGGTTAACGGTATTTAAAAAGATGTCTTGATCCACTCGGCTAACCATGTTTCCTTCCGCACCCAGAAAATCACGGAAGTGATTCACTAACGCCAAAGAAACTGCATCCCCTTCATACACATTGCCGAAAGTATCTTTTATAACATTTATTTTGTTAATATGATTGCGACATTTGACCACATTATGAAAGAATTTGGTATTTGAGTCCCCAGCTTCCAACCATTTCTGTTTTGCCTTTTGTTTCAAAAATCTCTCTTCATCCAACGTCGCCTCCAAATAATTCTTCACACAAACGGATTCAGCTTCTTTAATTAATAAGTTAAAAGGATCAGCATCCAACTTACTCTGCAACGAATCCAATTCAGCCTTCAAGTCTATCACCTTTTTATGGATATTTCCTTGTTTTTTTAGTAATAATCTTAGCGGATGTTTAAGGCCTCTAAGTTTTTTTACTAAACGAAACATCGGAACCCCCATAATCTCAACTTCCCAACCCGTCATGACCGTTTGCAAAAAATCCTTCTTATGTGTCAAAAAATTACAAAACTTAAAAGGTTTTGGTTTAACTTTAGTGGCCTTGA
Organism: Helianthus tuberosus; assembly: GCA_030545235.1. NCBI lineage: Eukaryota > Viridiplantae > Streptophyta > Magnoliopsida > Asterales > Asteraceae > Helianthus > Helianthus tuberosus. The sequence continues at coordinate 48,521 of JARYGA010027074.1, forward strand.
GAATTTTCAGCAAAGATGGACAATGATCCGAAATACCATGTGGCATAAACACCGCAAAAGCATCCACAAAATTATCCACAAAACTGACGTTTGCCATAATCCTGTCCAGTTTCTTTCGGATTCCAATCCCTTTCTTCGGACTCTGACTCCAAGTATAGTGCATACCATGAGCTCTAACATCAAAAACTTCAAGATACTTCACGCAATCATTAAAATCTCTCATAGCCGCAGTCACATTTGACGACCCCATACAATTATCCTCAAGATTCAACACCACATTAAAATCTCCCATAATTATCCACGGGTTCG
>JARYGA010027075.1:0-21204 GCA_030545235.1 Helianthus tuberosus
TGGTGTTCTTGGAATGTTGTATTGCCTCACAGTTCCTTTTGACACACATAAATCATCCAACTCCTTGTTCCTGAACTCTGTGCCATTGTCACTTCTGAAGATTTTTACTGGAAGGTCAAACTGTTTTTCAACCTGTTTCACAAAGTCTTGCAGAATGCATGCAGTCTCATCTTTTGAGTGTAAAAAGTAAGTCCATGTAAACCTAGAAAAGTCATCAACAATAACCAAGCAATGCCTCTTTTTCTTAAGACTCATGACTTTAACTGGGCAAAACAAATCCATATGAAGCATTTGCAAACATTTGGTTGTTTTGGACTCATGAATGGATTTGTAGGAGCTTTTATGTTGTTTTCCTATTAGACAGGAAACACAATGCCCAGGACAGGAGAATAGTTTTTGAGGTAAACCTCTTACTAAACCCTGTTTTGAAATTTCAGTGATTGTCTTGAGATTTGTATGCCCCAATCTCCTGTGCCATAATTCTGTCTCTTTGTTTGATGCAGCTGAGAACAGTCAGGCATCAATTCTGGGGCTCTCTTTTGACATATCCACCACATAAACATTGCCACTTCTTTGAGCAACAAGTTTTGTTTTTCCAGTTTTTATTATTGCTTCAATCTTTTCAACCATTTCTGGTCCAACAATCCTACAACACTCCTTTGTGAAGAATGATCCATACCCCTTATCACTCATTTGTGAAACACTCAGGAGGTTGAATTTTAGATTGTCTATCAGATTGACATTTTCAAAATTTACATTACCAGACTGTACTGTACCAGACCCCAGAACTTTCCCTTTACTATTATTAGCAAAGGATATATCACCCACTCCATGGATTTTGAAATCTTTGAGAAGGGCTTTACATCCTGTCATGTTCCTGGAGCCTCCACTATCTACATACCAAAGGCTATCTAAGCATGCAGAAGCTCCCTGCACATGAAGTAAAAGGATTAGTTCATTAGGGTCTCCAAAGCCAATAAGACTTTGGATGGGGTCTCAACAGTGTCTGGGATGAGTTCTGATGCATGGGCAGTGGTTAGGTCAGGGGTTTGGACTGTTTTAGGACTGTTTCTCTCTAACCATTGTTGTGGGTTTTGACCAATCATCTGTTAATACCCAAAAGGATGCCTGTTCACTCTTGGTTTAGAGGGCCTTTTGTAGGTCTCATAAACTTGTGGAATCCTTTGGTAAGATGATTGCCCCTTGCCTCTTCTGAATTGGTTGGCAGGGGGTGCATCAGTCACTTGAACATCTCTTTGGACAGATGTTTGATTCAGCTGTTTTGTAACAGCTGTTTGGACTGGCACAAACAGTGGTTGATTCTTAGTGAATTTGACAGATGATGTTGATGGACTCAAGGATGTTTTAGCAGTGTACTCATTCTTTTTTACATCAAAGTTTTTAAGATACACACATGCTTGAGTTTTGTGGTTTGTTTTACCACAGATGGTGCAGCTTTCAGCAGGTACAATGATACTTGTTTTGTTTAGATCATATGCTTTTAGATGAAAACAGTCTATTGTTAGATGATTTCTCTTTTCACAAAAATCACAAAACAGGTTTTTGATCTTTTCTCTTTTCTTCCTTTTCTCAGACTCCTTAGCAACAGAGTTTTGAACCACTGTTGGGATGTCTTTGATAGGAATGACCTTTGCTTTTGGAGCTGTGACACCATCAGTGGTTGTGAAATCCATGGGTTTGAAATTTTCAAGAATGTCACACTCATCAGACCATGTGGGTTTAAATTGGTATTTCTCAATTTCCTTAAAAGTTGAGGATCCCACAGATCTTTCCAAAGTGATTCTGTTACCAAGTTTGTCGGTTATTTTAACCTCTTGGCCATTCTTGTTGGTTGGTTTAATTTCAGATGAACCAGCTTGTTTTGCAGCAGTGTTTACAAGATCATCATATTTTCTATATCCTACACCAAACTTGACATTGCTTTCAAGCTGTTTCTCAAGCATAACCTCATACCCTTTACAAGATTCAACCCATCTTTCACAAGTGATCTGGGTGGACTCCAACTCCTTTTTACAAACTTGGTATTTTTCTACCATAGTTTGGAGTTGAGTCTTGGTTATGCTCTGCTCTTCTTTGAGACTGCTGATTTCTTTGTCTTTTTCAGCCAATTTGTTTCTAAGTTCTTTTAATAACTTTTCAAATTTGACTTCATCAGTTAAGACTTTATCCCTAAGGTTTTCATTTACCTCTTTGATGTTAGCAAATGCAATAATGCATTTGTCTGAACACAGTTTTTCAAGAACTTGAGGAGATACCTTAGCAGCAGCCATCATGGCACAATCACATTGATGATCACCTTCTTCATCAGCTCTAACTTCTTTCTCACATGCTTTCTTCTCTTCCTCTTCTTCTTTGTCTTCTTTGGACCAGGGGTCAGACAGTGGTTCAATCAGGGTTTCTGAATTTTCTCCCAGCAGTAGTTCAGCAGCAACTGCAGTAACCACTGCTTCAGCCACTTCATCCACTGTTTCAGCACTTAGCTGTTCAACTTCAGTTTCTACCCCTTCTGGTATTGACTCTAATGCCATCAAACAAAATTCATCATTAGAAGGATCATTAAAAGCATAGAGTGCAAAATTTTCATCACCAAGCTCATCAGGCATGCTGCTTCAGTCAACAAAGCCTTGGGTGAAAAAGCTTTGTTGATCTGGTTGTACCACTGTTAGAGCAGCTTGTTGAGGTGCAATAGGTTGCACTTGTGCCTGAGGGACAGGGGCTTGAACATACTGAATTTGTGGAACAGTGGTTTAAACATAATGCATAGGCACAGGGGTTGCAGCATAGTGAGTAGTGTTAACATGTGCTGCAGGGGTATATTGGGTATAGTGCACAGTGCTTTGATGTGGTGGTCTAGGGTTTGAGCTGGGATGAGTTATTATTGGACCAGTGGTTTGACTCCTGCATTCCCTAGCAAAATGACCTAGCCTATTACACTTGTAACACTTCAGTTTTGATTTATCCAACCCCACTCTTAAATTCCCATGTAACCCTGGGAATTTTCTCCCTGTTCTTTTATAGAATTTGCTTGTTCTTACACTAAGAAAAGCCAATTGATGCAAAATGTCCATCTCCTCTAAGTCAGTGGGATCAAAGTGTTGCAAATCATTTAGTTCAAAACATAAGTTATCTGACATCTGGTTTTCACAATTTGTAGTAAAAGCATAATTTACAGAGTGAGAATCAGAGTTGTTAAAATTTCCACCAGCAGTTATATCAATAAAATGATCAAAACTCTGATCCTTACTACTGCTACCAGATTCTTCCTGACCAAAAAGAGTTGTTCTGCCAAATGCATAGTCATCAGCAACTTTGCCAGACTCTTGCAACTTCTTTTTCTGGTTTAACTCCCTTTCATAGGTCAGGAGTCTACCATGAAGTTGGGTCAGGGTCAGATCTTTGAACTCAGCTGAATTTCTAGTTACAAAAGCAATTGTGTCCCATTTTTCAGGTAGTGATCTAAGAAACCTGCTATTTTGTGTTGAATTAGGAAATGTAACTTTAATAAGTCTTAGCTCACTAATGAGACAGCTAAATCGCTCAAACTGTTGGGTCAATGATTCACCCTTGATGTGACAAAAGGTTTCATACTGCTGATTCAGAATTTCCCTATTATTTTCAATAACTTCTTCCGTTCCCCCAAACTGTTCCTTCAGTGCATCCCATAGCTCTTTGGCACTATTACAATGTAACAGCCCAGCATAGATTTCATTGGGTAATGCAGATGCAATGATGCTAAATGCTTTGGCATCGAGTTCGAACTTTTGGAAATCAGTTTCAGTATAATTTTCAGGTTTTTTAGGTTCGAACTTCTTTGTATCCTCAGCACTTGGCACCATGGGAACGTGTGGTCCAAAAACAACAGATCTCCAACATCCAGTATTTTGTTGAGCAAGGATGTGACCCATCCTTCTCTCCCAGATGTTGTATTCATTTCATTTAAGCATGGGTGGTTTGAAAAGAGAGCCAATGTTATTCTTATCATCTTGTGATTGTGACGTCATCCTGGTTGTTTTACAGGCACTGATTAATCAACTTTGATGGTGATTAAACCTTACACTGTTTTTCAACAAAACGAACAAACTATCAGTATCAACGATTGTGAGCTGAACTATTTATGTCAAAATGATTGTTAAATCAAATTTGACTGTTCGAGCTCTGATACCAATTGTTAGGATCTAAGTTTGGTTTTGATTTTTTTTAACGTTTGAATTAAGATGAACAATGAAAGAGATGTGCAGCGGAAATTAATGGAAACAAACTTTTCACAATCAAACAGGAGAATTGCTTTTAAACACACATTTTCAACAATGAACCGAATGCTTAAATTTATTCCAAACACCGATTACACTTGCATGTGTGTAACAAAACTCCCCCTCAGCCTGAGCTCACAGAATTTGTTTGTGCAGGAAGAAGATGGTGAAGAGCTAATATAACAGTACAGGGTACTGTTCTTTTTATAGGCACGGACAAACCACTGTGGCATCTTTGCTGACGTCACCATGAAAGTGACATCTAACCTCCTAACAAACTCTAACCTCTGATCTATACAAGTACTGCTATACTAACAACTGTTATTACAATTCTTTACATAAAGACAAACTAAACTACTGCTAAAGCCTTCCACTGATGTGAACCCAGCAGTACTTGATATAACCCAGCAGTGCTTGACTCAAGGCAGTAGATTGAACAGCAGGGCTTTAGTCTTCATCAGTCTTTGACTTGATCAGCAGTTGTAGGTCAGCAGTTGTACCGATCAGTAGATAGGAGGTCAGCAGATGTTGAAACCACTTTCAAGGGGAGAGACTTGAGTACATAACATCTGCTTATTCTGGATCCAGTGCTCTGATCCAGTTTTGGCTTTAATTATTTGTTCCTCTGATAGGGTTCAATCCCAACACTTCCTTACCGTTGTCTCTCAATCTGAAGAAATCAAAAGCATTCTTGAACAAATCTACAGGTCTTACCGGGACGTGGGATATCAATCAGGCTTGAAGGACGGGTATGCTTATTCCACTCAAGGTTTGGGCAGGAAGGAAACTCCTCTCTACAATTCTAAGGCCAAGAAGCGGCTGTCTAAACTGGATAAAGAGTTTGGGAGTAAGACTCCTGCCCTTCTTGAAAAGATCCTTGAGCGCCCCTTGATGTCCATTGATGAGCTGAAAGCCCTGTTGACTCCCGCTGGTCCTTCTTCTCCGAAGTCCTTGTCTGGGGATGACTCGCAGTAGTTTCAAAACATTAACTATTTTGATATGGTTGTAACTAAACAATTATGCACCTTAGGACACTGTTAACTTATGATGTATGGGGGAGGGCCTTTGTGTCGGGGTCCTCCTGGTATCTAACTTATGGCCTGCTAGTCGTCTTTTGACTGTATATTGTCGATTTGCCTTTGTTGTTTTTGGTGTGTTGTTCTTCTTTTACATGTGTTCTTACCGGGAGCCAGCCCGGCATCTAGCTGGAGACTTTTGGTTATTTGCAGCATGATTGCAAAAATTCTATTAGTCTGTTTACTAGGTTTTCTAGTTTGTTATTTGTATATTTCCTTTTCTTTCAGGGTTAGCAAGATTCCCTGTTGTATTTATGTATGTTCACTTTATAGTTTACACACAAAAAGTTTCATTTTTAGTGTGTATGTGTTAGCTCTTTTTGTAGTTTGCTTACAAAAGTGTGTTGTTTTCTTTTTATGGTTTGCTTTGTAAACCAAGATTGTCTGTTCGAGGACAATCCTTGGGCAAGTCCATAATGTTAGATTATGTTTTTTAACTTGTTTGTCTATTCTCTTTGGGTTAGTTAAGCCCTGTTTTGCCCCACAGTCGGGCGTTTGTGTAACACCACATAAAAACGTGTCCAATTATGTAAAGACACGTGTCCTAAACTCTAAATGTGTGAAAGATTGAGTTTGAAGGACTAAAGTTGACAAATGGTGAAAATATGTATGCGAAGGGACTAAAAGTGTCAACATGCCAAACTTGTGCCTCTGAATGACCACACACGAATGAGTATATTCTTAAACGAGTGATTAATTGGATATAAGAAGCCATTTATGAAAATAATCAAAAGATTATGAACTACAGGGGTTAATTGTGTCAACATATTAATTCTTACCTCTGAGTGACCTTTTAACGAACCCGAGGCTTCGAAATATTCAAATATACTCTCAAGAATAAATGATATAAATTTCATGAGGTTTCGAGATAGTTATACGTTGTTTATGCAAATTCCCAAGAACTAGGGGTTAAAGTGTCAACGAGGCGAAACTTATGTTTTCGGGGATCAATTAACGAAACCGGGCCTAACGGAGTTTGGTTATACTCCCTTGATCATCTACAAACTAACTACATAGGCCAAATGTGTTTAAAATGAAAGATACAAAGCTTAAAAAGGTCCAGGGACTGAAACTGCCTATAGCTGAAACTTTTTTTAACTTGGGCCACACCTTGACGCGGGCCGCGTAGCCCTTGGTGAATCCTTATGCGGGCCGCATGGCAACTGCTAGCGTCCAAAAAACTAGCAGCTGCATGTTGCAGCCTGTTACACCGACTTTGGGGCCAAAATTTCGATTCCAGGAGCTATTTGTTGGTTTTAGAATACCACTAGGACACCTGGGGTGATCCTAGATGCCTCCAAAACACCTGCCTTGATCTCGTTGCATGCCATTTTGCTATAAATAAGCTCCTAAGTTTAATGGGACATTTGCTCATTCACTTGCAACAACTCTAACACTCACTTCTGGAGATAGCTGACCTTAGAAGAGGATCAAGAAGTGTAGAAAAGATAGCTAGGACCTTATGTAAGTGTCTTAGCTCTTTCTTAATTCAGTTTACTAGTTTAAAAACCGAAAAGTCAAAGATATTGTAAATAGACTTTAACTTTCGGTTTAATCACAAAGGGTCCGGCCACTGACCGAAATAAAAGTGGTTATAGGACCATATTAAGGTAGGTGATTAACCCTTAAAAGGACACCTCCTAATTATTTCGTTTGACTAGTTAATTGTCGGGTCAAACTTTTGAGTCAAAAAGTCAAACTGGACAGAATTTAAAATAATGATTTAAACGAATAAAACAAAGGTTATAAATTATATTTTAGCATTCTAATAACTTGGTAATTAGTATTAGAACATGTTTAAACCTGTCTAACCCGACAATTATCAGTCTAAGGTCGGTTCATAACCGAAAGTCGCAAAAGCTTGACTTTTGCTTTGACTTTCAGTTCTGACCCGTTCAAGCTTAATTCTCCCATGTTTTAAGCATCCATTAGGACCATATAATATAGTAGTATAACCCCCTGGAGTTATATTGCTTGGTCCTTAGTAGTTTGAATTATATGCTCTTGTTTGTTAATATGCTTATAAATGCCATAATTGCCCTTTTGACATATAAATGAGATTTTTAGAAATGTGAGGGGCCAAAAACTTTTGTTACTGATATATAAGCTTGTCCCAAAAATTTGACATTAGTTCTTGGTCTCAAACTGAAGTTATGCTCAATATCGTAAATAGAAGCTTTTTATTAATTAAATTGCGATATCTTGCATAAGACATGTTTAAACTTCGATTTTTACCCAAAACTCATTACCTACTGTTAAGATATTATTTTAAAGGATTTTTAGGATTTTTGGTCAGATTAAAATCTGCTCATATCATAGAGTTCTTGTGTAATTCGGTAAATGACGATAATACCCTTTCATGCATAAAATTAGATTAACAAATGATTTGAATGCCAAACCTTTTCCTACTGATTTCATACATTAAATAAATTATTTTGAGCATTTAAAACTGATCAAAATATCAGATTTACATAAACATCTTAATTATCGTCAATTAGCGAGTTTTACACTAATTAGGTGCATAATATGGTTTAAAACCATATTTAACACCTAAGACTTGTTACCTACTGAATTTTAAAACAAATTTCAATATTATTACAGTAAGTATAAGTCATGAACTCAGACTTCCAAAAATGTCCTTAAAAGCATATGTGAAATGACCAAAATGCCCTTTTGGGGCATAGTTTGGCCATAAATGGTAAACCTAACATATGCATAATATCTTACTGATGTAATGTGATAAAATAAGTATTTTTACTGATTATCAAAGACTAGAACCTCAGTTTGTTATAAAATCTCTTTTATAATCATTAAAATGACCAAAATGCCCTTACGGGACTTTATTTGGTTTTAAATACTTTTTGGGCATATATGTTAACATCCTACTGATGTATTAACATATCTTAAGCATAATAAAATTTGAGACCTGTATATAATTCATTTGGTTACCCGTTATGCAATTATGTGTTCGGCTCGGTTTATGTGACTAGTTTACGTAAAATAACTGAGTTTACGTAAAATAACTGAAACGGGTTTAACCTTATCATTTAATCCTCAAATTCCAGAATGTGTTTGGTTTACCCATATTATACATGTATCCAAACTTGTCGGGTCTAAACCACATTCTATTCCGGTCTCCCCTTAATCTAGCGTTTGGAACCGTAAAGTTTCTTTCTAGCTAGCCGGTCTAAGTCTTTGACTTAAATAAAGACCCGTTAGCATCCTAATAGGTTATTAAACCTTTCATACAGATTGAGTAGCTACAGTAGAAAGTACTACATAAGGCTTTAGGAATATACGGCTGAGTTACCTCTTCCATCTAGCTCAGGTAAATACTTTTAACTTGTTTTCCCTTATACGGGCTTGGGATATGGTATTACAATAATACCACTTGGTCGGGTATGAAATCATTTAATCGGATTGTGATTAATAAATTTGCATAACCCGTTTTAATCTGTTTTGTTTGATAACATAAACATTGGGGGTTAATACGACCGTGTCCTGGATACCCTTGGCTCATTTCATTTGTAAATGACCACGACCTATGCACGGGGTGTAGGCATACACCTGACAGATGCAAAATGCTAAATAACCCACATGATGGGGATAACTCCTTTGTGGGTTTTATAGTGGTGAGTCGGTTAATCATGACCGTCTTCCAAACCGGCCCCATATGTATGACAAACATGTAAAACGGCATACAAGATTATCTTTAATAATTGTCCCAAGTATAAATGATTTGTGCCTTGTGCACTTAAATCAATTTTATAGACTCTTTTCAAATGAGTCAGTTAATTGTATTTACCAGTGTAAACTGACGTATTTCCCAAAGACTAATTGACAGGTACATCACGTAAATAGGTTGGAGCTACTAGGTGTCGAATAAGCGGATCTTGCAAATCCCTAGATACCTGGATGTTTGTTATTTTAGTTTTCTTGTATTTTAATTTATGATCCGCCTGTGGATCTTTATTACAACCAAGTCTGTATATTCTTTCATTTGGACACTCAGATATTATGGTTTGTAATAGTTTATTCACCAAGCCTTCCGCTGTGCTATTATATTGTGTGTATTGGCAATGATGATATCAACTACGTCACGATACTCCCAGCCGGGCCCACCGGTAATATGTGGAAATATCAGGGTGTGACAGGTTGGTATCAGAGCCAACATTGAGTGAATTAAAACACTAGCCTTTTGTGTTTAATCTCAATGACACAATAAGCACATTCCTTAGACTTCCGAGTCTAGGCATATGACCTAGGATTTATTCTCAACTTTTCTTTTATCGTTTATATTTTGTTCTAATTGTTTTGACAGGTTAGCTAATCCAAAATGCCGCCGCGTGTACGAGGCAAGGGAAAGGGTCCAATGAGAGGAGGACCATCAGGCCATGCGGGACCCTCCCATAGGCGCACTCCGTCAGCATCTTTCACTAGTTCTGACTCTCGGGATCACTGGAGACATTCCTTCGAACCGGCGAGACACTCCATTTCGCTAGGATCCTCACCTTCAGATCCTCCATACTTTGGGCTGCCTATTCCAGACAAGCCCCAGCATTCCCATCACTCTCAAGAATCACACCATTCTTACCATTCGCACCAATCTTACCATTCTTTGCACTCCCATTCTTTCCATCACTCTGATTCCACTTATTCCCCGGCCCAGTTCAACCCTAACGACTATGTCAACGATCTTCTGGGTTTCAATCCTTTAGGATCCGAAAACCACTTCTCCCAAGAGATAGAGATGGATGACGACCCTGGTCCAGAAACACCAATCGGGACACCGGGTCACACCCATTAGCATCTCCAGCGGTTCTCCATACCAAGGGTCGCCATATCAAGGACCCGATTCATTTGCTGAAAGGTGGAACCAATATCAATGGGAATTTACCTCTTCATATCATAACTCTCCTGCTCAACCTCCTTTGAATGAACTGTATCTTTAAGCGGTTACCCCACCACCTCTACCCGTTGAGGAACCACCTCAACCACCTCCCGAGCCGCCTAGGCGAAGGAGGAATGCGTGGGGGACCACAGTTTAGTTCCCCTCAAGGTTCAAGCTCATACCCTCCTATTCCCGAGGACCCACAAGTGGGTGGACCCTCGCATGCGGTGCTAGAAGAAATTCCCCCGCCAGTTTCTTATGCATCACAGCCACCGCCAGTGGGTTTTGACAACCAATACCAACATACCCAGGTTCATCTGGGTATAATCCATCTGGATATCCAACCCCTGCGGATTATGGAGCCCAAGATCCATATCTTACGGCATCACAATATAATGCACTTTATCCTTCATCTTATCCTCCAGTTTACCCAACGAGATATCCAGTGTAAGGGTATCAATACCCACCTTATCAGCAACCTCCTCCTCCCCAACAGGAGCAAACTCAAGAAATTTTGCAGAGGTTGGACAGGGTTGAGCGAAAAGCAGATGAAACCAATAAGAAGCATAACAGCTTTCTCAAGGGCCTTGCGAATCTTATCAAAGGCAAGAAGAAGTAGGAAGTTGTTTACTTTATTTTGTACTGTTATTTCCAATCAAGTCCCTGCGAGGAAATTTTATTTTCTGTACCTAGTCCCTGCGCGGACTTATTTCGATTTCTGTAGTCCCTGTGTGGACAGTATGTTATTTCAAGACCCGTTTAGGGCACCTTTCTAATAGTTTTATGGTTTAATGGAATTTCTTTTTGGATTCTAAATATGTATTTTATTACATCATCATGTTATATCATTTCAATTTTTAAATTTATCCGCCAAAGAAATTCTTAAAGGTATGACCTAGCCAAAATATTAATGGCTATGATGAGGTACAACCTTTTTAGACAATAAATTCCCTGTTAACATCTGAAAACATGTTAACATTCCTGGCTGCGTGGCTCGAGAAACCACCCAAGCTTCCAAATGTACTTGGACTTTCCCAAGTCACTTTCATAGCCTATATGATCAATATGAATCATGGCTAATAAACATCGATATGATGTATACACCAAAACATCCAATTGAGATGTATGCTTATAAGCAAGGGTGTATTAATGACAATGACAGTTTTGTTTTATAAACTTCTTGTCAAAAAGGCGATGAACTATGTTCGACCCTTAAAAGATCACTGATCCAGGAGATCGTTGGTTATATTTTAATCGTCCTTGTGACAAGGCCTTCTGTGCCATCTAAATGTCCTTTGAGACGAGCCTTGTGCTATATGAAAATGTCTTTATGACATTGACAGTTGTGATTTATATCCCCTGTCTAATAAATATAAAGGATTATATCCTATTGATTGTTATTTATTATTTAAAATGGTCTATATGGTTTAATAATACCATGACCATCTAATCATCAATGCGATGATTCATTATATAATTTAAATGAATCATTATTGTTTAATTTTAGTACTCAAATCATGGCTGGCTCTGACGAAGCAAACAGTCATCCGCGAGAAGAGAACAATAATGAAGCAAGAATAAATCTTACAAATGCTGAATTTCAAGCGATGATTGACACCGGCAGTTGCTCAAGCGGTGGATAAAATATTCAAAGAACCGAGTCATGTTCGGTCCAAAACTCATACAAAACCATTATCGCATTCGCATGCATCAAAAAGGGATGAATCTCAGCATTCATCCAAGCAGAGATCTGAATCTCAGAAGGTTGTGTTAAATCAAACTCCCAAGTACAATAAAGGTTGTACCTACAAATACTTTCATCTCGTGTAAGCCAAGAGACTTCACGGGAGAAAAGGGAGCGATAGATTGTATGAAGTGGTTAGATGAAATGGAAACGGTGATTGATATCAGTGGTTGTGCAAGGGAGGACATCGTTAAGTTTGTATCTCAGTCCTTCAAGGGTGACGCCCTAACATGGTGGAAAGCCTTGGTACAATCCACTGGGAAGGTTTCTCTGTATAACCTTTCCTGGAACAAGTTTGTTGATCTTATGAAGGACACTTACTGTCCCCAACATGAAGTGGAAAGGACGTAGAGACTGACTTCCTCACTCTGGTGAAGAAGGATTTGGATTGCAGGTCCTATCGTGACCAGTTTCAACTCCATGTCGAGACTTGACCGCTATTTGGTCACCCCTGAACCCAAACGCATTGCGCGTTTTATAGGTGGTTTAGCCCCAGAGGTTAAAGGAAACGTCAAGGCTTCTAAGCCTGCTACCTATAGATCCGATGTTGATCTATCTTTGTCCCTCACTCTCGATGTTGTGAGGAGTAGGGCCAAGAAAATGTGACAGTTGTGTTCTATAATCGATGTACAATGTAAAACAATGATGATTATTAATAAAATAATGTGCTTTGGTGTTATTATATGTGTTTTTGTGTTTTTATGTGTGTTTTTTGTGTTTTTACGCGCACTGATGCGTAAATATAACCAGTTTAATGCAACGAACACTCCGGAATAGTGAAATAGGCTTAACATACCTTAAATAACCTCCCACATAACTTAGAAATAAGTTTTGGATGGTTTGGTTTGCTGAAATCAAGTTTGTTCGATCGCAAGGACTATTTGTGTCAAACTGCGATATACCGATTTATATAGTAACGGACATTCCGGAACTTGATCATAAGTTAAACATACCCTACATATCCTTTACATAGCCTAGAAATAGGCTTTGAGGGGTTCGGTATGCTAAAATAAACTTTCTTGATCAATAGGGACTAAAAGCGTCAAAAAGTGCATAAGTTTGCATTTTCGCGCATATCTTACGTTCTGAATATATCCGGACATCCAAAAATGTATATAATCAGTAAAATATTTTATTTTAGTGATTGGCTTGTTAAAATTCCATTCGTCGCTTAATTTGGATCGTTTTTGCGTTCGTTACGACCTCCGTCATAATTAACCGAACAACGCAACCGTACGACCAAACGAGCCGACATCCGAGATATTTTTGAGCACATTTTAAGTTCCCTATACTTTAACTTCATTTTAGAGCATTGAAATGAGGTTAACGGGGCTTAAACGTGTCAAAAATGCATCGAAACCCCATGTTTTGGGGCTTCAGGGACTAAATCTGCCATTTTTGAAACTTGCTAACCTGCAAGGTCCTTACGGATAGTATGGGGATGGGATTACGGTCCGTAAGCCATCACCAGATCAGCAGAATTGTGTTCCAGCTTGAACCATCTGTTCCCAAGTCTTGCAAATGGTTTTATGGTTGCTATGGGCTGGTTTGTGTGATGAACAAGTCCCCCAATCATTCCCTAACACCTGTATGGATTAGATCTTTCCCTCCTTACCAAGAAATGATCCTAATGGTTTGCGAAAACTATAAATAGCCCACCCCACTTCACTTCATCCTCACAAAAATCTGATCTAAGATGCTCTAAGTTGAGGCCTTTGCTTCATACCTGAGCTACTTGGATCAAGATTTGCTTGCGGGGACCCGTTGTAAGTATTCCTTCGTTCTTTTCCTTCGTTTTTATCGTAAAAGTCAAACTGCGTTTGACTTTCTGCATTAACCAGTTTATGGCCAATGCGAAGTTCGTTTGAACTTCATAACGTGAGCGTAATCACGATGGTTATAGCCCCTAGTGACTATACCTACTGATTACCACGTTATCTAGGCTTAGTGACGAGTCGTAGTTTCGGCCAAAATGCATTTTCTCACGTATTTTGTAACCAAACTACTTTTAGGTATCAAAACCGTTTGTTTTGATACCAAACCTGTTTTTCTAACTTAACTAAACATGTTTTAGAATGTTTAGCTCCTCACTTTTTAGTTTAGTGCTTGTGTAGAGTCGTAAGTCAAGCGGACTAAACACCCGCTTAGACTTTCGAACTCGACCCGTTTGGTCGATCATTAGGATCCGACCAAGCATTTTTAGTGACCATAGTTGTATAGGGAATAACCTTCCGAGGTTATACCTTATGGTCACTTAGTTTAAGTAGTTGTATGATAGGTAGTTTATATGCCTTAGGTAAAGAACCAAAACGCCCTTTTCATGTATAATTGGTAATTAAGCATATGTAACTTAACTTTTGCCACTTAAACTAATTATGTAACATGTTTAGGCATATAATACTTGTCATAGGACTAGTTAGACGTCTCGAAGGCGCTTTGCGCGCATGACACATTAATGTAGCGTGAGCTATCTTAATGGGTCACAACGGGTTGAAAGCACTTAGGTTACGTTCCGATTTAGAATGTAGGCTTTGTTAAACCATATCACATGAGTTCCAACACTCATTTGGTTTAAAAGACCTCATTCTATCCGATCTTCCGATTGAGGTGTCGATTGTTTGACTAGTGGTTCGATTACTAGGTGCTGCTTGATTTCTCTGGTTTACTTGAGTTTGTTGAAGTTCTATTGATTGAGGATACTTTGCACTACATGTGAGTACATAGTTCCCTTATTTTACTGTTTTCAATTGTTTTGGGGTGATTCATATGTACAAAATGATTTCAAGGTTTAAACGATGATTTCAAAACGATTAAAACGAATTATACGAAACTAATAACGATTTCAATAATGTGAACAAACTTGTTGGTTGTAGTTACATAACGAATGACATTCATTAATTTTGGCCGAACCGACCAGTATTAGGTTATGGTACCATAGGATCTGACAAATCCCGTTATTGTACTGCACCCATGGTTATGTGTGGGTGTTGTGGGTAACGACTGAATCTGTGATTGTTAACTTACCCTTTGGTGGTTTGTTAATGCGAGAAACGAGGTAGTCGAGTCACGAAGGTTTGAATGTTATTAGCGAGACAACCATAAATAGTTTTCACAATTAATACGAGGATGATTTAAACGATTTAAACGAGTTAACGATTTGGAAACGATTTGAACAAGTTAAACGAATTGGTTAAACGATTGGTTTTTTGGTTAAGTGTTTAGATAACGGGACGGGTGTAATGTGGTGAAAGCATGGTAGATACGCCGCTGGTACTTCTTATATATAAGTGTTTTCAACATATTACATACCGTGGCGTTATTTAGTTCACTTGGGTAAACGATTTTGAAACGATGTCACACAACGATGTTTTCTAAAAGATATGAACCATACGAGTTTTATTAACGAGTTTTTACGAGATGTTTTACAAATTGGTTTTCTAAAACAAATGTTTTTGGGTTAAGAATCATGGCTACGAGATTTTATGAACTATAACCAATTTGATTTGAGTTGGTTAGCTATGTTGCAATACACTTTTCAAAACGAGGTTTGTATTTTGACTCTTGTAGTCTAATAAAGTACTGCAACATGTAAACGAAGCCATGATTCCAATATTCTTATAAAACCTATGTACTCGCCAGCATTTCTTTGCTGACTTTGTTTTTACATATGTTTCAGGTGTTGTTGCTTGATTGATTTCTAGGATGCATGCGTCACATAGGATCTGGACGAGGCCTTAGTGACATTAATAACAATGATAGTCGATATGTACTTGTGTGTTTTATGTTAAGACAATGTTAAAGTTTGATAATATCAATAAAACGAAACTCTTTTTGTATCCATGGTTGTGAAACGATAATTCTGCCACGACACTCCCCGACGTTTCCGCCACGGTTTGTTGTTTTAACTTGGTCAGGGTGTGACAGAAGAGTTGGTATCAGAGCCAATGGTTATAGGGAATTAGGTTATTAGTAATGCTTTGACCTAGACTATAACTTTTAGGACCCTAACGCAAGTGAATTTGCGTTTAGATTTTAAAACAAAACCGTCACCTACCCTTAGGTGATAACTACAATGAGAACACAAATTCGAATCCGCCTCGAAGATTAATCATCTGTTCTAGGGTGATTGATTACTAGGTTTTGAACCCTTCCAATTTGACTCGTATTTGGCTTTGTGCCTTTTGAAGTTTTCAAAATCTCGTCAAAGTTTGGGTCTAAATAATGTGAACACGTGCAAACTGGAAGAGTGAATGCCTGTACCCTGAGTTTTCTGTCTAAGGCTAGAGTGTTCGTACAAATCCACATAATCGGACCAGTCACTCTTACCTGGGAACTCTTGGGGTGAGTGTTCACTTATAGGCGAGCATGTCTTCGCGATACATTATTTTGATTCATTTACTTTGATTAGTCACTTCGTGTCGTTTGTTTGTTTGAGGTAACGAACAAATGATCACCTTCCTTATGTTCTGTCGATGTTTTCAATACCTCTTTTGTTTTTCCAATTGTCGACCTCACTCGTTTCTCCTGTTCCCTTGTTAGACAATGCCTCCTCGACGCGATGCTCAAACTTTTACTGCTGAAGAAGTCGCAGCCCTTGTCTCTCAGCAAATGGCTGCTGTACTTCCAGGCGTTGTGACCCAAATCCATGAGCTATACAACAACAACAATAATAACAACAATAACGCACCGTGTAATTTCAAGAATTTCAATTCTGCGAAGCCGATTAAGTTTTCTGGGTCGCAAGGAGCAACTGCGCTCCTGCAGTGGTTCGAGAGTATCGAGAGCACAACAAGCTTGCAAGCAATGCACAACGTGTGGTAAACTTGAGCATTTGGCCAATATTTGTCCTCTGGGACAGAATCAGGTTGCCCAGGTTCAAGCTCTGGTTCAGGGGAATGCTGCGAGATTCCCACCGGGTTCATGTTTTAATTATGGAGAGTTTGGTCACTTCCGCAACAATTGTCCGAGGTTGGTGAACGCGAATGCTAATGTCAACGCAAACGTGAATCCCGCTCGTGGACGAGCGTACAATTTGAATGCAAACGAAGCGAGGGCCGACAGCGAGGTGGTTAATGGTACATTTCTTGTTAACAATCGACCTGCGTCTATTCTTTTTGATTCTAGTGCCGATAGAAGTTTTGTTTCGTTATCTTTTGAACCTTTGCTTGCAATACCTAGAACTAAACTGAGGAAACCCTTGTCTGTCGAAGTTGTTACTGGTAAACCTCTTGTTCTCGATTCCGTAATGCGTGATTGTCAATTAAACCTTGATAACCATCTTTTTCCTATTGACCTCACGCCGATGCAACTTGGGAGTTTCGATATTATCGTGGGGATGGATTGGTTAACCAAACACCATGCTGGGGTGCTTTGTTTCGATAAGATTGTTTGTATTCCTCTTCCGTCTGGCGATGTTCTAAAAGTTCGTGGCGAGAAGCCATCTGGTGGTTTGAAGCTTATGTCGTGTATGGAAGCCCAAAGTTATTTGCGAAAAGGATATGTTGCTTTTCTGGCACATGTCACCGAGGAGAAAGGCAAGAGCAAGAGTATTCAGGATATTCCGATTGTTCGGGATTATCCAGAGGTGTTTCCTGATGAACTGCCTGGTTTGCCTCCAGTTCGACAAGTCGAGTTTCATATTGACCTTGTACCCAATGCCAACCCGATTGCGAAAGCACCTTATCGTCTTGCACCGTCGGAGATGCAAGAGTTATCGAAACAGCTTCAAGAGTTATCTGATAAAGGATTCATCCGTCCGAGATTTTCGCCTTGGGGAGCTCCTGTCCTCTTTTTGAAAAAGAAAGATGGATCTTTTCGAATGTGTATCGATTATCATGAGCTTAATAAGCTTACCATCAAGAATCGATATCCCCTACCTCGAATTGATGATCTCTTCGACCAGCTGCAAGGTGCTTCATGCTTTTCCAAGATCGATCTGCGTTCTGGGTATCATCAGCTTCGTGTTCTCGAAGAAGATATTCCCAAAACTGCTTTCCGCACAAGATATGGGCATTACGAGTTCACTGTCATGCCTTTTGGTTTGGCGAATGCCCCAGCTATCTTCATGGACTTAATGAATAGGGTCTGTAAACCATATTTAGACAAGTTCATTATTGTGTTCATCTACGATATTCTTGTTTATTCGAAGTCTCGAGCCGAGCACGAGCAACACCTTCGTTTGACATTGGAACTCCTAAAGAAAGAACAACTTTTTGCTAAATTCTCCAAGTGTGAATTTTGGCTTAAAGAAGTTCAGTTTTTGGGTCATATAGTCAACGAGCAGGGTATTCATGTGGATCCATCCAAGATTGTTGCTATTAAAGACAGGAGTACACCGACGACACCTACATAGATTCGATCTTTTCTTGGTCTTGCTGGTTATTATCGACGTTTCATTTCAAATTTCTCGAAGATCGCGGTTCCACTCACTGCTTTAACTCAGAAGAATAAGCCTTTTGAGTGGGGACCCAAGCAAGAAGAAGCATTTCAAACGCTAAAACAGAAGCTTTGTGATGCTCATGTTCCATCTCTGCCCGAGGGAAGCGATGATTTCGTTGTCTACTGCGATGCGTCCAACTTAGGCCTTGGTTGTGTCCTTGTGCAACGAAGCAAAGTTATTGCATATGCGTCTAGACAATTGAAAATTCACGAGAAAAACTACACGACACATGATCTTGAGTTAGGTGCTGTAGTTTTTGCCCTTAAAATCTGGAGACACTACCTCTATGGTACGAAGTGTGTGGTTTTCACAGACCACAAAAGTCTCCAGTATATTCTCAATCAGAAGGAGTTGAACATGAGGCAACGACGTTGGGTTGAGCTCTTAAACGATTATGATTGCGAGATTTGCTACCATCCTAGTAAGGCGAATGTCGTGGCTGATGTGCTTAGTCGAAAGGAGCGAGTCAAGCTTCATTCTGTTTGAACTCGTGTCCTTCAAGCTCAGCAATTTTGTGTTTCACAAAATTTGATAGGTAAGGAATTACCACGTCAACTTGAGCTTAAGATCGAAGCGAAAGACGATGGTTTACTCTACTTCAAGGATCGTTTGTGGATTCCGAAACAGGACGATCTTCGCACCTTGGTAATGGACGAATCTCACAAGTCTCGATATTCTATCCATCCTGGTGCTGATAAAATGTACAAGGATCTTCGTACTCAGTATTGGTGGCCTGGTATGAAAAAGGATGTTGCCTTGTATGTATCGAAATGCCTAACTTGTCTCAAAGTCAAGGCTGAACATCAACGACCTTCTGGCTTACTTGTACAGCCAAAGATACCGGTTTGGAAGTGGGAGAACATTGCAATGGATCTCATCACTAAGTTACCGTGTACGTCTAAAGGTCATGATGCTATTTGGGTTGTTATTGATCGATTAACGAAATCCGCTCATTTTGTTCCGATTCGCGAGGATCTATCTGCTGATAAACTTGCAAAGATTTATGTTGATGAGATTGTATCACGACAAGGTGTTCCTTTGGATATCATTTCCGATCGTGATGCTCGGTTTTCATCTCATTTCTGGAAGACCATGCAATCTGCCTTGGGAACCCAACTAAATCTAAGCACTGCTTATCATCCCCAAACAGATGGATAATCTAAGAGAACGATTCAAACTTTGGAGGATATGCTTAGAGCATGCGCGATAGACTTTGGTGGTAATTGGGATTCTCATCTGCCATTGATCGAGTTCTCATACAATAATAGTTAACATGCTAGCATTAATATGGCACCATTCGAAGCTTTTAACGGTCGAAAATGTCGTTCACCTGTCTGTTGGAATGAGATCGGTGAAGCTCAGCTTACTGGACCTGAGCTCATTCTGGAAACAACAGACAAAATCAAGAAAATCCATGACAATCTTGTGACAGCTCGAAGCCGTCAAAAGAGTTACGCGGATATACGACGCAAGCCCTTAGAATTTCAAGTCGGAGACCGTGTCCTACTCAAGGTGTCACCTTGGAAGGGAGTGGTGAGATTTGGAAAGAAAGGAAAACTTGCACCTCGATATGTGGGACCATTTAAGATTGTGGAAAGAATTGGGAAGGTTGCCTATCGACTAGAGCTACCTCCAGAGCTTGGAAATATTCATCCGACTTTTCACGTGTCAAATTTGTGAAAGTGTTTAGCTGATTGATCTTTGCATTCCTCTCGACGAGATCCGAATCGATGAAACGATGCACTTCGTCAAGAAACCTGTGGAGATAGTGGACCGTACATTCAAACAGTTGAAGAACAAACAGATTCGATTGGCCAAAGTTCGCTGGGATTCCAAACGTGGCCCAGAGTTTACTTGGGAACGTGAGGACCAAATGAAGACGAAATATCCGCATTTGTTTTCACAAGCTTCCTCTAAATAAAATTTCGGGACGAAATTTCCTGAAGTATGGGAGACCGTGACAACTGTGTTCTATAATCGATGTACAATGTAAAACAATGATGATTATTAATAAAATAATGTGCTTTGGTGTTATTATATGTGTTTTGGGGTTTTTATGTGTGTATTTGTGTTGGTGATTTTTCAATTCGATTCGTTTCCGATTTCAAGCTTTAAATCGCTTTCTAGAAGGTTATACGCGCACTGATGCGTAAATATAACCAGTTTAATGCAACGAACACTCCAGAATAGTGAAATAGGCTTAACATACCTTAAATAACCTCCACATAACTTAGAAATAAGTTTTGGATGGTTTGGTGTGTTCAAATCAAGTTTGTTCGATCGTAGGGACTATTTGTGTCAAACTGCGAAACTATACTGATTTATATAGTAACGAACATTCCGGAACTTGATCATAAGTTAAACATACCCTAAATATCCTTTACATAGCCTAGAAATAGGCTTTGAGGGGTTCGGTATGCTAAAATATACTTTCTTGATCAATAGGGACTAAAAGCGTCAAAAAGTGCATAAGTTTGCAATTTCGCGCATATCTTACGTTCTGAATATATTCGGACATCCAAAAATTTATATAATCATTAAAATATTTTATTTTAGTGATTGTCTTGTTAAAATTCCATTCGTCGCTTAATTTGGATCGTTTTTGCGTTCGTTCCGACTTCCGTCGTAATTAACCGAACAACGCAACCGTACGACCAAACGAGCCGACATCCGAGATATTTTTGAGCACATTTTAAGTTCCCTATACTTTAACTTCATTTTAGAGCTTTGAAATGAGGTTAACCGGGCTTAAACGTGTCAAAAATGCATCGAAAACCAAGTTT